>JAOUZG010043976.1:2313143-2377838 GCA_026289955.1 Argiope argentata | reverse complement strand
CTCAAGTTGAGAGAGAGAGAGTTATATTATATAAATATTTACTTATATATCTATATTTGTTTGCAAAAATTAGTCTTTTTTTCCTTTATTGTATCCCAGTTGATAAAAACTATATTTTCTTAATTTTTAATTCATTATTTAAGGTTCCTTGTTTATTTTAAGATTTTCTACTAAAGAAAAAACCTTTACAATGAATACAGAACTGAGATCATCGTTTTTACGTAACTATTGCTGCCCTTTTGTCAAAATTGATTTAAGTATTAACACTCAAAAGAAGAAACAGCACAGACAGAATTCGATACTGAAAGAAGTTAAATTCTTTCGAGATACTTTTTCCCTTCTAGGAAGAGAAGAAATTTTTTCCCCTTCTAGGAATAGAACGCTAATAAGGTATTTAATTTTCTGTTTCTAAGATTTTTAGTTATCTTTCCTTTCTATTTGTAAATCAGAAACCATTAATGGAAATTTTCCTCAGCGATTATGATATATCTAAATATTAAATACAAAATGAAATAATTCATCTGCACTTCAGCGACTAACTGTTTGATACCATTTTAACCATTGTAATATAGCTTTGTCAACTAGCTGCGATGAGTTACTTTTTACCACAATTAACGAAATATCTATTTTAAATTAAGTCACATTGTTATATAAAGTTAATGAATGAATGTAAAATATGATTGTTTAGCTAGGTCCACAAACTGTCGAATAAAATTTGTGAAATATCTGTTCAATTGTTAAGTTGTTGGACTTTACCAAAGATTCAATCTTTGGTAAAGTCCAACAACTTAACTGTCTACTTCCATCGTTCTGAATTTTTGAAAATTCAGAACGATGGAAGTAGACAGTCATTAATAATGTATCTAGAAGTCAAGTTTTCGTAGGGAATGAAAATTGGAAAACCGATACAGTGACTAAAAGGCTTTATCAATGTTGTTGGCGTAGAAATGTGTAATGAAGTAATATTTTTGAATCTTCTACCTGAAAAACAAGGTGTAGATAGCAAGTTACTATACTTATCTTAGTCATGTGAATTTTCTTGTAAAATAAAAATGGATGAAATCGATTCAGTGAGACGTGATGATCCTATATTGGCTTTTTAACCCATATAGGGATACACATTGAAATATCTATTCGAAATTGTAAAAAAAATTAGTGATTGTTGGGTACAAATGGTCGTTGACGTCTTGGATACGAATTTTATAATTTTAAAAATGTTTATGAATTTTGAAATTATGTAATGCGAAAGACTTGAATGCTGCAATACTATAACTACAGATTTGCAGCTTCATTTAGCTTACTATGGACATATCTAGAATTATCATTTGAAACCCAAAATCACTCTCACAGGAGTTTCCCGGCTTCGTGATTTATAAAAAATGAAACATCACTTCGTTAAGAAATGCTTTATAATAAACTTTTATTAAATTAATTAGGCCATTCTATGAAACTGGAGGGTATTAAAGTGGAGATAACGGTTCGTGTGATATTGTATTAACAAATCCAGCTATACATAGCATCTATATATAACGGTATGTTTTCTTACGCAGTTCGTTTATAATCTTTCCTAATATGAAGCTTTTAATGTTTTTACAAAATTAAATTGTCATCTGACGTTATTATCGAAACTTTATTTACAAGAGGTTGATTAATCTGGATTATTTTTATCGCAGTTTCATTCGCAGTAAAATTGGTGTTACTTATATTCTGTGTTCTTTTTGTGCCAAAGGAACTTTTGGCACAAAATGAGGAAGAAAAGAAAAAAAAGTGTTACTTATAAGATTCTGCAACAACTATGAGATTGGTGACGTGAATGTGCTTTTCAAACGTGAATAAACTATTGAGTTTTTTTTGTTGTTTTTAATTAATTAAATTTAAGTCTTAGCAGAGCTCCAATGGCATATTTCCATGAATCTGAAAAAAACGTTTTGGAATAAGGTCCGTCTCTCTCTTTTCCTGTCTCTACGATAACCTAAGAACCCGAAAATTCCTTTAAATTGGTTGGATGAAACACAAAATTTGTAGAAATTTAGAGTAAAATCGAATCTTAGAGTAAAATCGAACTACTACAAAAATCAATGGATAAAATCTATTATTCAGATTGATTTTTTAAAATTATAGATCCATAACAAATTTTGATTGTAAATCGTAAGAAGTTCTCTATCCATCTGCATTTTTTTCTTGGATGTGAAATCAAAATTCCCATTCTTTTCTTTATTTTTTTATATTACAGGCCACAAATTTCACAGAGGTAGAACTTCGAAAATAAATATCTGAGCATTCACTATATATCCAATATCCACGATTTTATACAGAAAGAAGAGGGTATCATACTTTTATTTGACAGTACTTGAGAAAATTTTAAATTTACCACTCCTGTTTCATGAGTTTTTAATCATTTATATCAAACTATTTTAACGGCAGCAGGATTTACATACCTAAAATAACATAGTCATTTTATCATAGTAAAATAATATGGTATATTTACATACCTACTAATAGTCCCGTGCAATATAGTCAGATAATTGTTTCTTGCACAATAAGCCTCTAAGCTGCTAATTAAATCCAGGCATTAATTATTTGTGCTAGATTTCATCGCGTCCTCATTGTACCGAGCGAGGCGAGACATTATTCTGAAGCAAATCTGGGGCAAATGTTCAGTAATCCTCCTGATGATTGGGACACATCAGTGAATGGATGCAAAACCACCAATCTATAAGAAAAATTAGTTGTCTGGTGCTATACAATTACTGCTCATAAGTTTTTAAAGTATTTGCAGTTATAATATTTATAATTGAAAAAAAATTCCAGATATTAATATCGAAATGAAGTGTCGCTTAATATCTTCAAATAAATAATGAAGGAAATTCATAATATTTACTAACCTCGAAAAATTTGTTGACGAAGACGCGTTGGTAAAAAATTATTGTGACTTTAATTTATTTATTTTGGAAATGTAAGAAAGAAATTTTCTTCAGTTTATCAAATGTCTTACGCAGCATTTTTACTAGGTAATTTTAAGTTATTACAACAATAATTCAATGAATGTATGGTGAAAGAAGTCCAAAATGTGTACATGTACCGGAAGATCAGCAATCGTACTAAGCGCCTCCAAGATGTACACAAGCAGAACTTACGGTCCCTATCAACACAAGAAAACCAATCATTAAGCAGAAAACAGTAATAACTCAATATATACAATTATAAATATTGTTCTACGATCAATTCTCCATTTTGTTTGTTGGGGGAACACACCATCTTTTATAGTCTTCCGTTAAACCATGACCTCACATAGAATATTAATTTCTCACCATTTCTTACAAGCGTATGACCATAATTCTCGCATTTTTCAGAACCATCATTTTTGCACCTATATGATCGCCAAAGCAGAAAATTCATTGGACCGTGGTTTAAGAATTTGCGTAAATCTCAATCTATCATGTGACTAATACGGCAGGAAAGCGGTATTACAGGTTCTTACCAATATTCTGCCTATATATCACACCGACTGAAATTAGTATCAAACGATTCTAAAAATGAGTAAACTAGTGACGTTCAGACCATTCATCCTTCCGAAAACTTCAGCATATAATATTTATTTTATTTGAGAATAATATATTTGAAAAATTTTAACGCAGATTAAACAAACACAGTATTTAAATTAAGAATCAAATAGGTCATATAGTGATGTAAAAGGGTTACAAAAAAGGGTAGGTAGGGAATGTTATGATAATAATGTAAGTACGATCACTCGATTTCTGTATATATATATATATATATATATTCTAAAGACATGTAATGAGAATATCTCCTACAAATAATTAAAGCAAAGATGTATATCTAATGTAGTAAATGGTTGAAAGAACAAAAAGACAATCGAGGCCTTACAAATTGGCAGAAAGTGGATTCCACGAAAAGCATGGCTAAAACAAATACCTGAAGCAGGCATTTTCTAAAGATAGATAAATCTCTTGATTCCAGGTTTTTGAAACATTACTTACTTATTTCGTTTCCAAGCTGATATTTTTTTAATATTATTTAAAGGTCAATACATAATAAAACTTGGAAAGCTGAAATAAAACAAAATAATACACTCACAAGTACTTTTAAATTTCTCGGATTTTCTGTAGATCAGAAAACTGTTGCTTGGCAACAAGAAATCTCTCTAAAACTTTTGTTGAAGTACGTAAAATGATTCTTCAAATAAAATGGGAAGATTTTAGTATTGCAACGGATCGTCATATCTTTGATTCACTTGTTCTTTTTCCAGAACACAAAATGTTCTTTAAAATAATTTTTAAGAACTTATTTATATCTAAGCTTTAATAATTATTTTTAGAATTGCTTATTTATTAACTAACTAGGCACAAGTGGAAACCATCCATTTCTCCGGTATTAGTGATTGCCAAATGTTTTAACTAAATATTTTCATAATTTCATCTTAGTAGTTTCCTCGGCTAACTATTTGTAAATTTCGAATCTTACTAGCTATATAATTCTTACTATTTTAGACAATCTTTATTTTTATTCTCTTTATTGGTCTATGCTTTTCAGTAATTTTTTATACATGAGTTACACCATATGAAACCAGTTTTATACATCAGTTATACCAAAAATGAAAGTACCTTAAAAAATTTCTTATTTTGAAGTAAAATTACTAACATTTTATTAAAAGTATTAGAAATATGCTGTATAATAAAATATACTAAATCTTAATATATAATCTGGTTTTAATTATAAATATTTTAACGCGGCTTTTGGCTCCCAGCATTTTCACTTCACATTTTAGGCTTTCTGGTGAAAGTGAAAAATCGTGCACTGCTTGGCTCCGTTTCCAAAATCACCAAAAAGGTATTTTCTTACATCTTTTCTCAAAGATTTCCAACCCTTTCAAAGGATACTGCATAAGAGCTAAGTTGATAATCGAAAAACGAATCAAATGAGGGGACAAATTTGGACTTAAATATACTATTCAACGATTAATACGGAATAAGTTAAGTCTTGGTGGTTGTCCATTTGATGGCAGTTAACCTTATTTTGACATATTTTAAAATTTTTTGTTTGAAGCGTATTATTTTTTAATCTAGTTTCCTCTGACTTAATGGAATATCAATATCTCCAAATCTTTCTGTAGCTCCATTAACATGCGACACATAGAGTAAAGCACTTCAATGAAAAACATTGAATGAAATAGTCTGAAACATTTCTGTAATTAACTGTTTACCTTTCAGTGTTTCCAATCTAAAATAAATGAAAAAAATTGTTTTCAATATGACATATTCTAAAATTTTGTACATCCATATTCTTCTTTCTTAATTTTCAATAATGAAAAGAAATTGTGTTAAGAATTGTGATGAAAAAAAGAATATAATTTTATTTTTATACACAATAATAAGAATTTTGTTCCAATTTCCATTAAAATATGTTATATTTTAATTAAGTCTAGGTTGCAGACTTTTATACCAATGAGAAATATTTCAAAAGGTATACAATTTAATTTTTTCTATTTAAAAACGCCGTTTTTTTATTTTTAAAATTATAATTAAAAATATTTAAGAATCTCTTCAAGATACGCGTTTTTACCCGCTAAAATTACTAAATTTAAATTTGGTAACTTTCGTTCGAATTATTTAATTTGTAGAGCGCCAACTCTTTTATTATTAGTGGATTTTTAACTGACATGGTCATTCATTTTAAGTGCCGATTTAATTTTAAAATTAAAATAAAACTAGAAATGATGAAGAGGCAATGTAAAATAATGCATAGCTAAATATCAACCAAATTTTGTGATCATGAAACAATCAGCAGAAGGTGTAAATTACAGCCACGTTATCTTTTAAATGTAATAAAAATAATCATAAAACTATGATTTTACTTTCTATTTCTTTAAAAAAATTTTCTTAAGAAAAAGCAGATGTTTTCTAAATTCTGAAAACATGAATAAAAATATGTAATTTCTCCAAATAGAAATAATTTTTCAGAAGTTGATTTATCAAGTATTTTGTAAATCTCGCAGCACAACAATTCTTAATAATGTTTTTGTTTCACCAATAATGTAAATTGTCATATAACTTTCAAGATAACTCAAAATAATTTTTTCAATTAAACAGTATTTATCTCGTATAAAAAATTATGTTAATAAACAGCTATTAGATTCTGTTCGTGGTATTTAATTTTAGATTAATCGTTTAGATAGAATTTCATGTTAAGGAACTGCAAAATTACCTGACATTGAAACAATGCTGTTTTGTCTTCCTTAAATGCTGAGTATTGTTTACATGACCTTTTTTAATAAAGACATCTTGACCTATTAATGCTTAAAAACTATCTTTTAAATTTCGAGAGTCTATAGTTTGATTTTTTATCCGTCTTATAAGCAATTCAGATTTTAATTAGGTTTCTTTTTCTTTAGCTTTTAACAATGGAAAGCAATAACTCGCGTTTCAATATTTGATGAAACATTGAATTTCAGATTAAGATAGTTATTTGTTGTTCAAAAATTAGGCAAAAAATTGAGGGCAGAAAGATATATTTTAGGCAGAAAAAGTATATTTCAAGATTTTATAATATATATGTAAGTTATAAAATAAAAAACGGAACATAATTAAAGTAAAAAAATCTACTTTTTTATTCTCTAATAAAATCCTGTTTCTAGAATTTATTCATCTTATCTTAGTAACTTCAACTTAATTCATATTCGTGCTTTAATTAGATTTTATTTATTAGATTATGTAGATGAGCCTTATCTTATTACTTCTACTCTACTAATTCTTATCTTTAATATCATTCCACTTTTCCAAAATTAAATCTGAGGATCTAACGCCAAGCTAAAATAGTATTTATTGATATTTATGAAGTCATTCCATGTTAAGAGGAATATTACCCAGACAAAGATGATATTTAGAGATTATAGAATCCTATACTAAGCTATAAACTCTCATTTCTGAGTTGAAGATGGTCTTTATGGTGATTCCATCCGTATATTCAACTATTTTCCGGAAAATCCAAAGCAAAAGCTTAAGAGTCTTATTTTTAACAATTATGTTCTGCCTCTGGATTTCCGGAAAACATTTTATTCCGTATTCTGCTTGCAAAATTCCAACATAAAAGAAAGCTTTTTAAATATCCATTATCGCCAAAACTTGTCTTGGGAAACGCGACTACGTAATCACGCGTTTTCCTCATTACCATGGCAACCAGGCAAAATTCTCATAAAACTTTAAAAGGAAGATTCTTACCTAACTTTAGAAGATTGAGAAGAGGCAGACACGTTTGCTTAAAGTTTCGAAAAGAATGTTAAGACGAATGGAATATCAATATTTATGTAACATATGGCATCAGTGTTAAAGAAGTAAGCAATCGGTTGAGAACTGAATATTTCTATTTCGAAAATTGGGAAGAATTGAGATTATTGTATTGGAAAGTGAAAACGTCATTCGTGTTTATAACATAAAGAATCTTGTGAGTGAAATTGTGTGTCTTTAGTTATTCTTACGAAGGGAATTTCATATTATATTCATATTAAAGAAATGTCAAGATTTAGCGTTTGCTTATTTCAGGTAATGACTTATTCAAATCTCACTTCGAAGCTTTTTCAAAAATGAAAGAAATGATATTTTTTAACATGATAAAGTTCATAAATCAGCTTATGCTATTTTAAATAAGCTATTGATGGTGATTCGTGTCAAACCAACATAGGGGTCTATACCTTGAAATTTTATAACAAATATTGATATTTTCTGCTTTATATAACTTAAACAATTTTAAATATTTCGGATAGTGAATCAGTTAAAAAATATTTATTAGACTTCTGACGATAAAAATAGTTTTAATTAAAAATTAAGTGTTAAATAATTTAAATAGATATTTAAATAGCTGATATATTTAACTAAATTATAATTTTTTAAATGTTTAAATAAATTTTCAAAACAACCACTATATTCAACCACTATTCTTTTGTTTAAAAGGATTTATATAGTTCAGACCATTATTTCAAAAATTCTTCTCGCCGAACTGGAAAACAAAAGTGGTTATAAAAGTGGTTAACAAAGGCAGTTAATTTATAATTGTTATGGATTCGGGATTCTTTAAATTTGTTAGTCAATGCAAAAATAATTCTTTAGTAAAGAACGACGGTTTTTATTGAACATGAAGGACTTGAGTACACAGACAACAAATGCCCAGTTGAGACGTACACAACAACATACAGAAGCAAATTACGACAAACGATATCGCACAAGTTGTAATCGTTAATATAATAACCTCAGCACACAAAACGGGCGATCAAAATTCAGCAGAAGAAAGAAATCTTCTCTACGGTCTCTCCAAACCCCTGCAATTCTCCACTGTCTCCTTGCTTTAGTTGTATCTAATTGTCAACTCACTACTACACGACTGGTATGATGCTGCTTCAACAATAAACAGCAGGATTCTGCACACAACTGAATTCATCAAACACTTAAATTCCACACAACCCTTGCGCTTCGCTAGTCTGATTCAACTATAAACCATTGCCATGCTATCCAGCTCTAAACTTCTCGACAATTCTGTGCGCGTCTGTCTTCAGCTTAGACTTCAGGCCTTTTATAGTTATCGGAGAATGCAGCAGGGATAGAGAAGATTCTGGAACAAGCAAGCATATCTCTATTCCTGTAGGAATTCGATAAATTCTGGAGATCGCTAAAATTCTGGAATATTCCAATGTTATCTATTTTGTTGTCCAAGTTACCAAAAAAGTCGCCAAGTCGGGTTCCGATCAGTAACTAACAGACAGGCGTAAAACACTTTTTCGTACAATAGAACTATATTCGTGATGGAAAACAAAATTACAGTGTCATAATATTTTCAAACTCCTTTAAATTCTTTGACAAAATAAAGAGACGGTCATAAAAAAATAACTTTCTTAATGTCACAATATTCATTACTTGGAGCAAAATTAAATATTTAACATGATCTCTATCGCCACTTTGAAATAAATATTATAAAGTACGCGTAGCTTCTGAAATTCTCTGAATTCGACTATTTTTACATGGTGCTGCAAATAAATATTTGTTTCTCTTTAGTTTATTTTACGTGAAATATGTACTTTAGATTTTGGACTGAAATTCCCCTTATCTTAGAATACATTCATTGAAATAAATTTTGTCCTGTGTATTCGTACTTACAAGGACGGATGGAGGATCAGTGAGAATTCTGTTGAATTTGTTACAAATTCATAATTTAGTACTAAAATAGCGGATTGAAATTTTTAATATATACTAGCCCAATTTTTTAAAATTATATATGGTAACGTGGACAAATAGGATAATCCTCTTTTAGGGGGATTTCTTAAGCTATAAAAAGTACAGATTCTTAAAAATCACAAGCTTGAAACTTTTGACAGCTGCAATACTTTCTACTGAAATATGCTTAGTTATGGTGTAAAAAATTTTTAAAGCCATTTTATAATTCAAAAAAGCGGAGGTCCAAACAATATTCTTTCGCTAAATGTAATATATTTTTTAAAAAGTACATTTAAATAACTTTGCATAGATATTTTTTCCTTGCTTTATTTACAGAATTGATGACGATGTGCGTTACTACTGTATTAACAAATAAATTTTAAAAATAAAACATAAATAGGTGAATTAAAGCTAACACATTATCATCCTACGAAGCTTAGGATTTGTTACGAGGCATATTAGGTTAGGATAGCTTCGAAGCGTAGGATATGTTTTTGTTACGAAATATTATATGTCAGATATTTTTTATCTGTTAACATATTGCTAGCATGCTGGAAACTAAATGCAAATTGAAGCCTACATGATTAATTTTCAATATGCCTTAAGGAAGATGTGATTCACTTCTAGCTTTCAAATTGTGTCTTAGTTACTTCTAGGATGGTAGATGTTTTATGAAAAATGCTTTCGAAAATTTTTATAAGATTTTTAACTAAAAATTAATAGGCATTTTAACTTTAGTTAAATATTGTTAAGCAAAATTCACTTTATGTCACTTTCCAATTCGAAACTTAGGTTTAAACAGTATCGGTTTTATTATCAAGCATTTTCTCTATATAATTGTCATAATTTTTTTTAAATATATAATTGCTTTTTCAAGTAACTGTATTTATGGATAGATTTGTAACGATTATAATAAAAATACTTCTTTCTTGGCGTATTCATTATTATGAAAATTTGTTTTAAAAATAAATTGATACAATTACAAAGCTACAATTTTCCTATGGCTAATTAGAAGATGTATACACTTTAAAAGTTCGTATCTTCTATTTCTTACTATGTATCGAATTTCATTTACGTTTAAAGCCATTTTTTAGAATTTTTTTTCTGTTTACTTTGTTCTGTTTATTTTGTTTTATTTCCTTTAATCTTTGATTTTTCAAAGATTAAAGGAATTATGTTTTTCTTTTTCATTTTTTACTCATTTGAGTTTAAATATTACCTTTTATAATCCCTTAATTTTCTGTTCATCTCCTCATGCGCCGGAAACGTAAAATAAGTTATTTTTAATTCCTTTAATAAACTCGTTTGACGAATTAACTTCATAAAAATTAAAAGAGGAAATAAAATGTTTATCCTTCACTGATAAGATTATTTAATATTATATATGCTTAGTCAAATATTCTAGTGATTGAACAAAGCTGCTTTGGTTTAAACTTATTTTCTTTTTCAATTTTGCTAAAAAATTTATAACGGTATCGATATTCAGTGCAAATACTTGAAACATTTAGGCTTTGACTTTAATACATACTGTCTGCATCTCTGATATGTGCATTATTATTTTCTGGTATACAAATATACGAAGCGAAATGTCGGAACTCCAGGGACTAACTTGTTTCATTGTGTCGGACCATACAGAGTAGAAAATACATTTCTGGAATTGTATCTGTTCCAATTTGCGGTGAAAATTCAGGTATGCGTACGATTTCCTAACATTTCGCATTGTTATTACAATGTCAGTTTTCACACATACACATCAAAAATCCCACGAGTATTACGGGTAAAAGCCAGTAATACATGATTTTTTTTTCATTTATTATGAAAAAGTTTCGCTTCGATTTATTTGTAAATTGAAATTGGCAACAAAACTGAATCGGGTGTACATCATTCGCAAAAGAAATATCAAGGTAGGATTTTACATTTAAAAACTATTTTTTAAAAAAATCTCTGTTATATAGTGTAATTTTTCTTCTGTATAAAAAAAATGGAAATATTCTCTTAAATTTAAGTTAAATATGGACACATAATTTCCAGTATGAAATATAAATTATTCATATCCGTTTCCAAAGATATCTAAAACATATAAAGTATATACTCGTAAAATTTATAAACTTTTAATTACCAATTCTGATTATTAAAGAAAAATATTCAATACACTTTTTAAATGCGAATGCAAATTATATGAGTCTTTCAAAGGATAAGTAATAACAGGTAAAAATGCTGTGACAACTTTTAATTAAATGCTAAAGGAGAAGAATGAGAGGATTATAACCAGAGTTTTTATCCTAATAAGATAGAAAACGAAAAAGCATAGCTGTAGAGGATAAATATTTAAAAGGAATTACGAAATAATTTTGTTCTTTTTTTTCTTCATTCATTTATACTAAAATACATGACCTTTACAAATGTAGCAATAGAAGAATCTCTGCTTCCATTGCTTATATACAATCCTTATTTTCGCAAAGTAACCAAAAAATTTTGATTAAAAAATACTATAATGTGTTTTGGTTATATAAAACCAACCATTTTGATCAATATATTCCTTTTCAATCAATCACAGAGCTTTTAACATGTCTCTATATCCTATTTTCAAGCCATACAAAAAAATTGAAATCATTCGCCAAAATAAACGTATGTTTACATTTAAGCATTCATCCTGTCCTAGGAAACCTGACCGCCATCAAGAGCCTCAGACGTAAAAGACATCCTCTTTCTGATTGCAGATATTTTAAATTTCCGGAGGGCTCTCGAATTCTTCGGAGCTAGACTTTGTAATGTTTTCGGTAACGTGAGCAATTTCATGTTACTTTTTTACTTCCAGTTTGTAACCGAAGAATTTTTGTGGGTTTTGATCGACAAGAAAATGTCCTCGCTGAGTGTCGAATGGAAGACACGGCTCTGGTAAAACGTTTGGAGATTTGAGACCACCCCAGAAAAAAAAGAAAACCCTACAAACTTTGATCTCATTTCATCTTGGAAGAAAAAGCGAAGGGAATTTGAGAGAGAATTTACGAGTCATCCTAAGGAAAACGGTTAGCGGGATTTTCAAGATTTAAATCTTATGGGTCGGACTTGTAAAGAGCGATAAAAAAATAGAAAATCCTATCGAAATAAAAGCTTTTTTTATGGAGGGTGAGACTGGAATTTCAATGCCTCTCAGCCTTAAAAATACAAGTAGGAAGTGCCTTACCCTTAAATTGTGACAAGAGATTTGACAAACCTCAAGACAGTTTAATATTTTCGCTGCATGGACCAGAAATTTGTCAAATGTGAAGATTTTCTCCACTTTAAATTTCAGCATTCTAAGAGTTCTAAACACTAAAATAGAATATTTTGGCATTTATTTGCACAATTTTAACATCACATTTAGAATCCATTTTTGATAGATGCATTATGTGAAACCTATTTTAAAAATTCATTTAGTTTTTTTAAGATCATTAAACTTATTTCTTAGGCGAGACAATATTGTTACTTAATCATTCCATTTCCCTGTTATATTAGCTTCTTGTATTGGAAAGATTTACAGAATTCCTTCATGGATGCTAAATCGCTGATACAATGACAACGCCATTCCTTAACCTCCAACATCGTAGCCAAATGTCGTTGTCAACGACATTGACTTTGACATTTGGCTTCGAGGTTGGCGACCAAAGTGAAGACCCTCTATTGGAAACCAAGAATTAAAGCTTCATCTGAAAAAATCCCTTGTGGTACCATGCTCAGTTCAGTAGACTAAATAAGGAAACATACTTGCATGAGGAATCAGTCTCCCTCCCCCGGAATCGAGTTCGCGAAAAGAGTTAGACATTGCAATGAATCAATGTTATTGTTGCTATTTAATTAGCAATTTAATTAATATAAACACCATTCATATATCCACTGTTTTTATTACTGTATTTCCTATTCTGTACTATATTCTGGGTGTGGAGCTAGCTTCATAAGCCAAATAGCATCTATGATACTAAAGTATACTTTTAATATTGCGGTTGTGACACTCGGCTACTGGACCTAACATCGCGAATTTGTACCTCAAGCTTCATCCGCCACAACCTCGTGCAACTATCGTGGTGCCATTTACCCACAGTAAAAGTTGTTAGACTCGCTTGACACAACAACCGAACAAAGCCGTCAAGCGCACTTGACACAGCAACTCACACATTCGCTTTCCAACGCTTTCCCTCACCATAACGCTTAGCGCTTTAAAATCGTTCGTCTCTCCACCGACTGACTGGTGGGAGAGTATTGTGGCACTAGCTTCATAAGCCAGAAAACATTTACGATTCTTAAGTTTTCTTTTAGTATTGTGGTTGTGTTACTCGGCTACTGGCTCTAGCGTCCTAGGTTCGTCCTTTGACCTTCATCTACCACAGGGGAATAACTCATTATGAGCTTGATGGTCTTTCATCTTATATTCATATAGTATTTTCGTAACAATATATACTAATTATGATCAAACTTTTGTGTTTTAATTAATTTGATTAGAAGTCCTGTGATATTTTAATAAACTTTAAAAAACCTTATTTTTAAAATTAACTGTTGTTTGGATTAAAAAACAGAAAGAATTCTCAAAATGGAAGTATATTTTATATTATTGTAAACTATCTGAAAATAGAATATTTTATAATTATGTTTTTACCATTAAAAACATTCTAAATGTGACAACTATTTTTTTAATTCAAAATACACGAAGAGAATAACAAAATAAGTAACTCAATTTGCATCTAATCTTATTCAAATTCTTAAAATTAAACTCAACAACAAGATTATTTTGCATTGATCTGTGAATCAGCTAGTTCTTACCTGTAGTAATTTGGCATATACTTGCTACGAATGGGTTCCGATGGACGATTTGGTATTGCGCTTTCTGGAATATTAGAAACTAAAAGTTAATGAAAATCTATCTCTAACTCACACTTGAAGTAAAACATTTCTTCTTCAGGGTGGGAGGAACTTGACTGAAATATGGTCATCTGAGCTTAGAGAGCAGTAAGATAGAAATAAAATAGATAAGTGAGCGTAGAATGTGCAAGAGAGGATTTACACTTTCAAGTAATCTAAAATAAATTCATTGAGAATAAAGTTATAAAAGCAATTAGATAAAAGCTGGAGTTCCAGTGAAGAAAACACTTGCTATGATTACTATAGGCATATTCAAACACTCCATCTCCTTCTAATTCTCTTATTTGTGCGTAAACCTACTTTTTATTCTATGCTATTTATATAAATAATTACGTATAATTAATTCATGAACATTCTTGGTAAGTTTCTTTTCCTGCAAGTTCTATGGAAAAAATCTAGCCATCTTTTTAAAAATATATATAAGATATCATAATCAAAATTATGTCCAAAAAGGTTCAAAATTTATTTTATAAATAAAAAATATTACATGCATGATATAGTTTTCAAAATAATTGCCCTATGCAGCCATGAAATTTCGCCATCATTTATACAAATATAAACATGAATTACTGCTGTTTGCTGTTTCTTCTTATGTTTCTCTTATTATTCATTATACTTTTGCAAATATTAAAAATTGATTACTACTATTCGAATTTATCATCCAATAAAAAGAAAAGTCGCATGGAGCAAGATCGGAGCATTATGCAATGTGATGATTTCATAGAAAATTCTCACCAAAGGGCATTTGATGGAACATTCATTATTGGAGTTTCACAAGTAGTACAAAGTGTTTATTATTCTTTAGTGGCTACACGATTAGTTTGAGAAATTACTTGAGCACCCTCTTCTTAAAATTTAAAATAAATTCGACATTTTTTCCAAGCTGAAAGTAAGTTTTGTAAATTTATAATCATGAGTCTCGCATGTACTTTTCAATATTTTGACCCTACAGAACAGGTTCTAATTAATTAATTGCATTACAGCTGTTTTCTTGTTCATCAAGATATGAATCAATTCCTTCTATTATTTTGAAAGTTATGGAACGTTTTAGTTCTGAAAAACAGCATTAAAACGTGTGTATTTTTTACAAACTCAGTTGAAACATTGGGGGAAATGGCTCATCACAAATTAGTCTAGAATCTTCATATAGCTTCCGATATGGTTTATACAATTTCATTTGTATATTCGTTTGTTTGATTTTTCCTTTTGTAATCCATTTTATGTAATTTTTATTATTTAATGTTTTTTGTTACGATTATTGAAAGAACTGCTTTTCAAAAAGATGACTTTTTTTCTCTTTTAATAAAGTATGTTTTTCTACTTAGTTTGATGGCAACAGTAAATTTGTCAATTTCTTCAATAATGTCGTTGTTTTCTCATTTTATTGACACTTGTGGAACTGTACTGCATGGTTTGAGAAACTTTGAGTTAAAACGGTATCAAGAAACCTCACTTTTAATCGTAAAAAGTTAAAATATTATGGAGTGTCTAAAATATTATTAATAACGTATAATTATGAACTCGCTTTCTTTTGCTGAATTCTTTTGCTTCTTCGCTTACATCTTGTAGTAGTAGATTTACTGAGAAAGAAAATTATTCGTGAAAGAATAGAATCTGGTGGTAGTAGTTAGAAGCACACATTAATTTAATAACACGAAAAATCATTAATTACATAAGTGTATTGTTGTTAAGTAAAAAAAAATATCCTCATTAGTCAGTGATTTTTGTCAAGAAATATTAACAGATATAATACAGCTTTTTTTAATTACAACAAAGAATATTGTTTGATTTGCGATTAAAAGTTTCAATTCAGGTTTGATGAAATTAAATCTATAAAAAAATCCTGTGTTTTATGAAAGTTGATTCTTGATCATTTAAATTAAATTGCAGATTTTATTTATTTTTATGCTGTATTTCTCCAACATTTCAGTTCTGAACATTTTTATCGCAATTAGAGTGTTATTATTTTTTTTAATTTTGATATAATTATTAGCTGTTTATATTGACTAAAGAATTATTTTTAAATTTTCTCCATATTTTATTTCAGTTTCGTTATTTCTATGATTTTTATTTCAAATTCAGAATAATTCATAAATATTGGACTTGTCAAAGATGAAATTTATTAATCCATCCAGCCTATTTATAAAAATTAGCTATTAATGATTGTCTTCAAACTGAGTTCTTGTCTTGATAATTAATTTCATTACGAGATTTGTGTATAAGATAAATTAATGCATAAGATTAATGAAGATATAAGATGCATTATGAACTATAATTAAGATGATCATTTTGATTTAATGTGAACTCATTAATTTTCTTTGCCTGTTAAAATCCACAACAGTGAATTTAGTTACGCATAATTTCATGTTCGAGATAGATTTTCTGTAAAAGCTGCCTTTCCTTTAAGATGTAACTATGAAACGGAAGCAAGCAACTGTTCATTCTCCCAAAGTTTCGAATTCTGGGGTTTCTCGTCCAATTCGAATTACTCAAATTCATGAATGCTTAATTTAATGTCTTGTTAAAAGAAACTACAAAATGATCATATTATGAATATTAATTCTAAAAATAAATTATGGATAATTTAAAAAACTATTACAGCTCAATATTTGAATATAAAATTTTTATCACGCTGAAGCTGAATAAATACAAGCAATGAAGATTAAAATTTTACTTTTTCTCCAACTAAGAGGTATTTCAAAAAAAGATTTTGGAATGCCATATGTTTCATTCTCACTACAAGAATGAGAATTATTACAGCTCACTAGTTCAGAATACGTCTTAACAGTGACCAACTTAAAGATTCTTTTCAATTTTATAATTCATGAAATCAAAGATTTATTCATCAAAACAGGGTCAAACTTAGAATATGAATTTAAAATATTGCCTTTAGCATTAACTATATCGTATGTTTACATATACTAAATATATAGAAATCGAAGTGAGGAAGTCGGGAATATTTAGAGAACGATTTAGTTTGCTTCTTATATATATTTTCGACTTTGAATATTTAGAGAGTGAAAAAGAAATATTTTCATCATTTTAATGCTTTCCAGTATATGAAATACTTTTTATTTTTTTCTTATACGAAGTATTGCGATTGGCAAAAACTTTAAACTCAAGAATTTGGCGAATCTTCACGATCTCTAGACCACTCTGATTCAAATAACACATGTTTACAAAATGTCCGTCTGTTAGTGATAAAAATAAATCAAAAGTGCTTTGAGTTAGACGGATGAAATTTGGCATATTGTCTTTACGACAAAACGATTGTCTTACGACATTTCGAGCAAATTTCATTCAGATTGCCTATTTGAATATACGTTTTTACGATAACTGCCAAATAAAGAGAGATAAGATTAGATACACAAATGTAACATCTATAATTGAGTTTATAGATGTTACATCATCTATAACAAAATTATAAACATCTATAATTTTCATCTAAACCAAACTACAAGTTGGCAGTCTGTCGGTCTGTTCTTTCTGAAACAAGTAAAAGCGATAATTCAAAAGTGCAATGACTTCAATGTATCGAATTTGTTATGGTGCTTTATGACTATAAGTGTAGCATTGTATCACATTTTTGTTGTAACCTGTTTGTAAAATACAAATAAATGATAAATTAATTTTTCAAATGCTATTTAATTGCATGCCAGGTGTAAATCTCCAAAGCTCTCGCTGACAACCACTTTATAGAAACAATAAAAATGGTAAATTCACTTAAGGAAAATATTTCGTATCTATTGTATGCCAATTCTCTTCAAGTCATGATATAGAATATCGCTTTTATTAGAAAGCATACAAGACCACTTTCGTTAGTTAAATGAGGGTTTCAGACAACAAAATGGTATCAATTATGTATAATTATATATAGAAGTATATATCGATAGAAATATCATACAAAATAGCTGTATTTAGGAATATATTAAAATCCGTGATAACGAGTAGGTATAAGAATGTTAAGCCTGCGTCCTGGCATTGGGAGAGCGCGTCTTCACAGTGATCTGGGCTACCCAGATGCGAGTCCTGGTTCGGATTGGTTGTCCTTCTGTATTCCATCTGTAAGGTGGGTGACTGCCCCCTTCCCTGTAAAAAATGGCTGTGCAAGTGAATGTGATTAGTGAGTAGCAAAAGTCGTACACTTGGCCCTAGTTGGCACTACTACAAACAAGAGACACTGGTGAGGCTTAAATCGCTGACTAAATCAGTGAGTTTGTCCATGGCAAGTGCTAAAAGCAACAACAGCATTAGAATATTATACATGTACAAAACACTGAGTTATTACCCTAGCGCTTATTCTACGATTTCAGCAGGTAAAAATGCTTATTTTTTTGCTGCGTCCTGCGATCTTTGTGATGGGTTTTTTTTTCGGAAGACAATACAGAAAACTAAATAATTTAATTTGAAGTTTGAATTTTCAACTTTTTTTTCCTTAAATAAGTATTCAAATGAAGTCATTTTTAAATTAAATACCAACAATTATGGGTAAAAAAAATAACCATTTATTGCTTTCGTTTCACAAGTAGAATAACTTTATCATCAACTGATAATTAATAAATAAATATAATGTAATCTAAATCTTTGATATAAATTACTTTTACTCTATATGGAATACTTTTCTCTCATTTTTACTATTTTTGATATCAAAATATACACAGAATGGTTCTTTCAAAATCAAACTGAGCAGTAAAATTGCATCAGAAATTTTCAAATAACTACTAAATTTTACTTATGTACAGTAGTTTTTAATAGCCCTGAAATTTATTATTTGCACTAGAAATTTTACTCACTGGTTTTGGGCTGGAAAACAATAGTTCATACAACCATAATTCAAACTAAAGCTTCCAAGTTCCATTACAGTATTTATCTACTCGAGTGCCCCTTGCATAATTTCCAGGCAAGCAGAAAATGGCTTAGAGCTGAAACTTCAACAGAAGATCCCCTCCTCCAGACTGGAGTTCGCACTTTTCCATCCAATCTATCAATGGTGGAAAACTGCTTTTTAAGGTTATCCCATTCCATTATCAAAGAGGAAAAAGAAGGCCCCGGACTCGTACCGATGCAGGTGGCAGCTCCCCCCTCATAAGCATTCCAGAGGCGTGAAAAAGACAGAAGGATCGTTTGCACTAAGAGTGCACTTCCTTCCACTCTTTCGAAAAGTACTTTTTGTTCGAGAGCGGTCGGGCGTGCCAAGGAGAAAAGAAGCATCCTGACGTGCTTCTTTTACGGAAAACATCACCGCCCTTCATATAATTTTACTCGTTCCTCATGCCCCCCCCCACATGTTCGTTGATAAAATTGTAACGCCTTTCGAATGAAATTTTTCCGCCATGGTGTGAATTACATATCCATAAAACTGTGGGCCATATTAAGTTCGGCATTAAAGAAATACTAATATAGCATATTGTTACTTATGAAAATATGGAAAAGGTTAAGCTCAGTGGTTATGAAATACTAATCTAGCATATTGTTATTCTTAAAAATATATAAAATAGATTAGTATTTATTTATCCAAATCTCTTGGGTAAATAAATACTAATCTTGCACATAAAAATACAGAAAATGTTAATCTGAGTAGTAAAAAGTTAAGTTATAATAATGTCAAAGCAAATATTAAAGAATTATTTTGAGACAGACTTCGCAATTTTGTCCCTTGGTCAGATGACGAGGACGAAACCTGAGTTTCCAACTTCTCTGCAAACTTCCACACCTCTCCAGCGAGGATTATCCCCCAGAAGATTCAACTTGAGCTAGACCTGATAATACGATGTTTCTTTGGTGGATTCAGGTTTTCAGCAGTAAATAAGCAGTTATTTCTAAGATTCACAATATGACATAGTTCTTTATTTTATTTTTAAAAAATACATTACTATTTTTCAAATTTAATTAAGAAGAATTCAATGGCAGTTCCTTCGAATTAAATTAACTCATCCTACATAGATGCACGAACCCAACATTTTGAAGAAACGAAAGAACGTGACGCCATAAGACACAGTAATGACGTCACAGAAGTCAGATGTTTAATCGCGAATGCAGTGGCATTTATCCTGTAACTGTAACTTGATGCTTCCCTCCATTAGCTGATTTTGGGAGTCGTATTATCGATAAGTTGATCTCGATGAAGTATAAAATGCATTAGATGTTTCGTATCTCTGAGAAAATTGCCTTTGCAATAATTTTCATTGAAATCCAATCCTTTGTCAGTCTGATGGGTCTTAAAATCGAAATCAACGTTGCAGAATGGAAATAAGTTTTGTAAACATATCTGGAAACGCAGAGTGGTCATAATTAAAGCACTGCTCCGTCGACCTCGGTTACGAAGATGGTACTCAATCGAGCGTGGTATTATTTCACTATTAAACTTTAGATAATCGTTTATAGAAGCAAACGTAGCCAAAAGAATCTGAATAATAAATAGACATAAAAACCAAATGAAAGAACATTTATGATTTAATAAAATTTAACTGGAATCTTAACTCAGAAATAAATTTTATACAGTTGCTATCTTTCATTTTTATAATTTTTGCTCATTAGAAATTCATTTGTTGATTTTAGAATTTGGTGATTTTATTAAATAACTTTGCTTCTTTTATTTCAAACTTTTGTTGGTAAAATAGAATATAAATAGTCTGGTGAGTGAACAGTAAAAAAGCGGAGATAATGGTTAAAGATAAACAACTGTTGTTGTTGTCACTTATGGCACTTGCCTATGGACAATCCCCTCGCTGACACAGCAGCAGATTTAAGTCGAAAGGGGCGTCTCTTGTTTTTGAAGTAGCCCCAACTAGGGCCAAGAGTACGACTTAGCTACACACTCACCACTTTCTTGCACAACCACTTTTTAAAGGGGGGCATATTCACTCATCTGACAGATAGTACACAGAAGAACAACCATGCCCAAACCGGGACTCCCAGAACACTAGGATGACGAGCTTCCTCTGTGTCAGAAAGCCGGCTGAAAAACTGTGCTTTATATAACGGAAAACGATGCTTTGTTTTGTCCGTAACAGATATTGAAAAATATGGCCAAGATGTGCAAAAAGTACTTGTACTCGCAGAACATAGACAGAAAAAGCAGCAATAGTATTTCGAATGTAAATAGCTCATATGAGGCTGATTTCAGAGCTCTGTATGCATTTATCCCTCCATATTTCTTCTGTGTGCTTCAATTTTTATAGTCTCCCAACATGAAATACTTTAGAAGAATCAGCAGCTGTCGCTTCCTAATATAGATCTTTCTTGTCCTTTCTAGAACCTTCCTTTTCCTCATTCAAAATTCTTTTGGATTCGGGGGGACAACTATTCAAAATATCTCTTTTCAACGATTGTATCAATATTTAAAATTAATTGCATACTGTGTTTTCTCTGTTCGTGTAGTATCTTTTCATAATCAAAATAATACTGTCGTATTCAGAGTGCAGCATATATATTTATCAGTCTGTTTGATGATATTATAAAGTCCTTTAAATTGACTTTACTATCACTAAATCTGAAAGCACAAGTTGCCTTGAACGAATTCACGATCAAAACTCGTATAGAATAAAAAATTCTATTCTATACTTATATAAAATGGATACACAAAATTTACTGTTTAAGGTGGCAAATTTCATAGAAAATTTTCATATAATTATGCGATTATTCGAGAATCATTACTTCAACACTTTCAGGAATTAATTATCGAAAAATAAAATAAAGACCTGGTTTGATCACATACACAATGTTTATAAATATAGATGTTACACTAAATTTAGTGTAATATCTTGATTAAATATTGCACAAAATTTAGCAGGATATCTTGTTCGATATTTTCCCGTAATGGGGAATTTCATCTATACTCATCTTTGAAAAATATGCTATATGTAATCGAGAAATTAATATTTAATTGAATTAAATGAACTTTGTGGCTGCAAATGTAGCTTTACGTTACACAACGGAGAAAAAAAACTTGAATACGTCTAAAATACTTATTCGAACTTTTTTCGTACTAAATTTTGGATTTATTAAACACATAACGTCTATTTAACGCCAAAATTTCTATGCTAGATTCACTTTAAATATGAATGATTCGTAACTATTACTCACCAATGGCATGCAGTTAACACACAAGTGACAGCTTTCATTATTATACTAAGAAGCAGGTACCTCTCTTGTATGAAAATAAAAATTTGAGCACTCGTGGCGTTCTCGGTTTACCCAGTCCCCAATTTTGTATGGAAGAAAGGGACATTAATTTTTTTCTAAATATGAGAAAGTTTTGAGAATATCACTGTCGTAGATGGTTTCTTTTGGTTTTTAAATTCACTTTTCATCAATACGCAAAAAAAGTTGGGCTTGGCGAGGTAAATATGATATTTTTTTTAATATATAAATCGTCTCTCTCTTGTCTAAATACTGACACATACGCTCAGCGTTTGATGAGCACTTGATTATAAGCAAGCTTTAAATATTTATGCTATAACTGTCCTCCAGAAATTTTAGTTTTTGAGAAAAAGAATAGAAAATATTGTTTACTTAAAAAATTAATATTTGCTTTAAATAGTATGATGTTCCAAAATAAATATTTACTTTACTTTATTTGAAGTATATGCAGTGAACGCATAGAACTTTGTTTTTAAATTTCCGTTTGTTTCATTTTTAAAAAGCTAAAATTAAAAATATGTAAAATTTTCATTATTTTACGATAACTCAGTTGGGTCCAATTAAATTATAATCTTTATCAAACAATATATTTTTATTTGTAAAAGAATTTCTTATTTAGTAACCATGTCACTCTATTATCCCCTTTTCCAAATAATGTTTCCCCCCAAGGATTAATTTTGAACAATCGATAAAAAAATTCCCTAGACTTTTTAAATTGTGATAGTTAATTCTATAATAACAACCTAGTTGAGGATTTTATATTTTTATCAGTATAAAATTAATTAATTTTTGGAATTAATATTCCCAAATTCCAAGGATAATTAAAATTAATATTTTCTGTACATTTTCGAATTATCATTATTCAGCTCCACTAGTATACTATATTAATAAAATAATAATAATTTTACTCTTGAAAGAAAAACAATTTTATTCTTATGTTAATTAAGATATGTTGCAATACTTTTCAATTGGAATCGTCAAAATAGTTCTTGAATTTTCTGAGGGTTACTTGAAATATTCCAGAAATTTTGTCCATATATATTTTAGTAAGCGGAAAATTAAAAGAATCAATGGCTAGTAATCTTCCGTCGTAAAACAGAAAAAAAAACTACAATTCAAAATAGGATTTAAAATAAAAATTGAAAAGTATTTAATGATGTGGAAACGCATGTAGATATTTAGTGGCAAATACTCATTTTATGTTCTTAAAAATGGCGAGTCATTTTGTATAATAACCCCCGAATTTGAAATCTCCACCCCCACCAACTCTACCTCTCGTTTATTGGTTCTTTTGAAAAACGAGTTATTTTATTAAAAAATAATTACAATTAAATAAGTTCTAATTCTTAAATAAGTGCAAGAATTAATTTATATTTCAATTTACTAAGATTTGGTTACTTTCAATATTACTTATGAAATAATTGAATCGGTTTTCTCTATAAAATAACAAAGCCGTAACTGAAAGAATTTTTTTGTAATCGCTTTTCTTTCTAGTTGAGGTAAAATTGTAATTTTTTCATCCTTAAATAAATCTTTATGAAACTAAAATCTGTTTTAAAAACTCATTATTTATACTACTATTGTTACTCAAAACAATTAATAAGCCATTTGAATACATAGAATGTACACTTTAGTAGCTACCAGCCGCCTTTGGTGACTAGATAGTAAGAGTAGTAGGAGAGCGACCAGAATAGTTGTTGAATGTAACTATAATTATATCTGAAATCCATGATTTGATGTTCATGTATCACTTAATAAAAAAAATATTTTTATTCTGCAAATTTAGAATTTTTCACCTTTTTTTTCTCAATGTTTTCTTATTCCTCGCATAATTGTCGCAGACCGAAGAGACTTTTTATTTACCATTCAATAAAAGATAATTGTCAAGAATTTAATTAATATTTCATCTTTTCTAATTAAAAAGGTGCTCTTGTATAACAACCACTTAGAATTTCCTTTCTAAAATCTAGGGATACTTATTTGCTTTTGGAATAAATGTAGCGTTTCTATGGTAAAATTAGCGGCTTTACGTGACTGAGTTTAAACTTTTAAAAGACTAACAATCTAAAAAAAAGACAACCAATTTTTAAAAAATTCTTTTTTCATAGATATTTATTAATTCCTTATTTCAATACTTGATGTAATAACACATACAAAGGATGTAACATATTGTTATTAAAAAATTGAATGATAATTGCAAAAATTAGTATAACTCTCTCTCTCTCTCTCTCTCTCTCTCTCTCTCTCTCTCTCTCTCTCTTGTGTGTGTGTGCAAAATTCTTTTCTTTTTAAAAAATTTCATCGTTTTAATTTAGTTTTAAAAGTGAAAGAAGTTCTACGCGTAAAATACTTAAATGCTGGTATTTCCCAACAATCAGTAACAGTTAATCTTTACTTGTAATATATCGTTAGAAATAGTAGATATCAATTCTAAGTATTAGAAACCGGGAGTAATCCTTTGTCAATTTTCTCATGCACTAACGTAATTAGAATGAATAAATTTGGCGGGTTCATTCTTTGCATCCGAACAAGAGGTTCGATCAACAGTTTTGGGAGCAACACAAAAATGAACCACATTTCAAATATATAATTTTTTTGAGTGGGGTCGAATTTTTTTCACATATCCGTTGCAAATAATTGAAGCATTCATTAATTTGATTTAAAATTGGAAAGATATGCTATATGTTTAAGATAATTAGTCAAAAATTAAAAGTAGACACAGTTTTTATGAACAGATTACGATTAAATTTTGGAAGAGGTTTATTATTTTGGAATTAAAAGGATTTAACAGATTTCCTTCATTAAAATGGAGACTTCATTTTTTAAGGAATCGTTTTTACAAATAGTACAAACATAATTCCGAAGAAATTTAACGAATAAATAACTTTTAATAAAAATAAATATTAAAAAGTAACTTTTATTATTTAACTAAATGGAAGAATATTTTATTTAAATTATTTTCTAATTTTGAAACATGTTTCTCCAATTCCCCACCGGGTGGCGCCAATGGACTTAAAATTTTAATTAATTTTAACCGATGAAGTTCTGAAATTAATAAAATAATGTATTTTTATAGAAAATGCTTATTTATACATAATTTCAAAAATCAAAAAAAGAGTTTAAAATCTATTATAAAAATTCCTTTTAAAAAAACATCAAGCAAATCGGGTTAAATAAAAAGTTTTATATTTTTCTCCCAAATTCAGGGAAGTATAAAATGATCCCTCTGAACATCACAGTTAAAAATGTTGATGTTGGCAATACTTTTTCTTTGCATGCCTCATACATGACAAAGTAAAAAATAATATGAAGATTTCTTTCTCTTTTTGCGAAGAATTTTTTTTTTGTGATTTTAAATGACAAAGTACAGTTCCCTTTCGAATTTCCTAGTTATAAATTGAAGTTCGTGTGTTTATGAATTCGGAATACAAAATTCATCTCCGAATTTTACTTTGATACACCATTTGAATTTAACTGAATTACGAATAAACGTGAAAGTAAAGAAAAAAAACGTTAAGTTGGACTTCTTCTGTAACTTTTATATTTCACCGAAACTGCGAGCGGAAATAGTTTTTTTAAAAAAGCAAAAAGTACTAGATATTAAGCTTTCTTTAAATTGCTTCACGTAGACATTTAATGTTTTTCAAGAGCTATTTCCATTTACGAATTTGAATACAGAACTTTCCGGTTTCAAATGTATTTTGTAATAAAAGATGTTTTAAATCATGAAATATATTTGCTTTTTAAAGAATTCTGAATTTGAAACTACTTCATTTTTTTTTTGAAAATGAATGTTTAGTATATTTTTTATCCTTATAAATGTAAGATTAAATAAAATGAAATAAAAATTATTAACTTGTATCATGCACTATGTAATTTTATATTCTTGAATTATTTTATTTTTTGACAGAGTAATAGATTTAATCTACTGTGTTTTAGAAAAAGGAAAACAGGAGTTTGATATAGGATTTATATTTAGAACACTTTTTAAACCTTTTATTTCATCATTTTTAGTAATATGATTATTGATATGCATATAAATTAAATTGCAAAATGATAATCATGGTCATACATTCTAGTCAAAGTCGCACATTCTAGTCTATTATTCATATATTCTAGATTCTAATATCGTATAATTCTAAATAGGAATTTAGAACCGTCCAAATTCTTCTCTTTGTTGAGGAGCATAAACGGCTGGCATTGAAATTTTAAATTATAAAAATATTAACTTCAATTAAATTGGCAACTGTTACAAGCTAGATATTGTTCTTTAAACATAGAAAGATTATCTCTCTGAATCGTATACCTAATTAGTGCTGCCACTTACTGTTAAGACAATCTGGGTTTTTCCATTTGGAAAAATTAGCATACAATACCATCTAAAATGCCAACATTTCTCTGAATTAGTCCATTATTATTTATGAAATGATAATTTGAAAACACGATTGCAAAATTTTAGAGTTTCAGTGATCTTTTAGCATTCTGCTGAACTTTTTATAAAATAAAAATGAAAACAAAAAAGGCTAAAATCTCCATACAATGCAAAATGTTTCTTGCTCAACTGATGTTGAGTAGTATTTTATCAACTTGAAGGTCTTAATAGGATCCTATGAGAAAAAAAGTTAAAGAATAAAATAATTCCGAAGTGGGATAGAAAAAAGTTTGCAAAATGGTTCTCTAACTTAAACCGTTATTATTACAAAAACTGGTAGTTGGGTGTAAAGTAAATTAATTCAGTATGATGGGAACTGGAAAAGGACTTATTAGAGTGGTTTTTGTTGTTGTAGTCTCTAATGATACTTTGCATGGATAAGTCCGCTGACACAACAGTTTTAAGGCGAGGGTGAGTCTCTTGTTTTAATTGCACAACCTCTTTTTTATATGGCGGCACATTCACACATGTCACGCATAGAACAGAAAAACAATCATGGCCGGACACTGACTCGAACTCAGGATACCCAGATTACGAAGATGGCCCGCTACCCTGTGCCAGGACGTCGACATTAGAATTATGAAACACGTGAAGTGCAAGTAACAAAAATGGCAATAGAGATTTGTACAAAAAAAATGCTTGCGGAAAATAATACGAGCACACAGTATTGCTGTTTAAATAATAGTAATAGTAAGACTCAGTAAGCTTAACTTACGAGCTTGGTCTGCGATCATAACTCCAGATAAATAAATTGAGTGATGCGAGTTCCACATATTTATATAGTCTCAAAGCAGAAAACACCTCACTTTATTCTCTAAAATAATCTCTATTTCTTTGGTGAAATAATTCTTGCATTTTCCAAAACTTCTTTAAGAAATTTTCTAATTTCGTTAACTTCCTAATTTCCTTTGCTAAACCTTTCTTCTGTTAAAGTCGTAGGCCTCATTTGTTTTTATCTCCATTAAGGACTCCTGTAAATCTTCCTTTCGTACCATAAAATCCTCAAGGAAGATAAGAAAACTGTGTTGTGCATTCATAAGAATTGCGATTGAGAAGCATTTTTTGTATAAATTGACTAAAGAAAGCTAAAAAAATTTTTAAAAATCTGTTTTGTCTTCTACCAGTTTCATATTAGAGGTCTATACAATCCTAATTTTGGTTTGCGAGGCAAAGATGAAATCTCCACTCGCTGACGTAAAAATATAGACTAATCCGACAGTTCAATAAATGCATAAAAAAATGTTTTTATTTTACTGTGGTGGTGAAAACTTAACAATACCAACCGCTTTAATAACATCTACCAAAGGTGGTGAAGTGATTCGTATGTGTTATTAACAAAAATAATCTAGGCTCCTCTGTTACATACTCGTCATTAGATTAGGCTGTCTCAAAAGTATAGGCAAATAGATAATCCCCACATACATATAATAACATTTAAACTTTGTTCAAATCTAACAATTTTCTGAATGTATGAAAAAAAATTATTTTATTGCACGGTAGAGTGGACATGGTAATATTTCTAACGACACTAACAGCTGAAGGGAGTAATCTAGATATGGTGCAGAAAATCACGTTGCCTTTTTTTTACGTATATAATTCACAAAAACCAAATTTTGTTAATTTTCTATTTTTAACTAACAAGCCATTCTTTTATTGTGGATTGCATGAAAAATCTGTTTTGTATGGTGATATGATGCATAAAAAAATCCATAAAAATGAACCTTATTTTTCATGTTTATAGATGAAGTGCCAGTTGAAAAGTCGTCTTCAGCATCTGACCATGAGTCGTATCAGCATGAGCATTTTTAGATAATAAAACATTCAATATATATGGAATTTAGTTCCAAATTATGATTGCACCGAAATAGACTTGTGTACCTTTAAAAACGAATGTAAATTCAGTTAAACCTAGTAACATGGGAAACACACGTTAATTTATAGCAGCTTTGCACTTTACAGCAATACATTACTTTTCACTTTGGTTGAAAGATAAATGTTCTTAAGTATTATAAACCTAAAAGTATCAAATGTTGCTAGTTTAATTTTATGAATTCAAATAATTGACTATCAAATGTCTTAACAGTCCATGAGAATACGTGTAGTTTATATCATGTGCATGAGTATACATGATATGCTTTATATAATGCACATCATCGTACACGAATATATTTTTGAAAAGATCCGATTCAAGTCCATATTTCAATTGACTGACCTTCTCTTGTCTCGCTCTACAATCATCAAAAACCTGGATGGCATTTCTGTTCCACATTTGTGCTTTGTTACAGCCATCTATTTCTCCTATTTTGTCCTCCGTCATGTCCTGGCATTCAATTGGTTGATTCTACCGGATCATTCCCAGAACTGATTGCAAATTTCTAGCAAGATACCTATACCTGATTAAATTTCTTCCTTTTTTTTTCCTAGAAAGTATCAGCTTGTCCTTTTTCACCATCGGTAACTAATAGCAACCTTATATAAAAGAAAAGGATATTAGGGAATATCAACTAACGGTTAAAAATAAGACAATTTTAATGCTTTAATACAACAAATTATACTATTAAAATATAAAAAATAACGATGATAATAGTTATCAGTTTTGTTGTAAAATCTGAAAAATACCAAAATGACAGAGGGTTTTCCTTGCAATGGTAATAAATTGTAATCTTTATAGTGTCCCATCTGATATTTCTGTATTTATTATTAGGGTGCTCAATAAGTTTCTTTCCTAGTTCTAATATAAAATGAATACATAACATTGTGTTATGTATTTTGTTACATAAGATCCCTTTTACTCTATTACATTCATCCATTTCCCGGAAGCTTCCTCCTGACCTCTTTCCAAAATTTTTGTATTTTGGACCAGAAATAATCCTCCAGGAGCATTTCATTTCTCTGAAGAAAAATTTTTTAATGTCAGAAAAAAGTAATAATCAGATGGTGCGAGATCTGGTTCTATAAGAACTTCTATCTTACAACTAATGCAATATGTGGTCGCGTATTCTCATAATGAAAAACAATGCCTCGTCGTTTCATTAATTACGACCATTTTGGTTGTGGCAGTTTTAAAATGATCCATTTGGTGACAGTATTTCGTAGAATTTATTGTTTCACCTTGAGGAAAAAGCTCGCAAAAAATTACACCTTTAGATCCCTTATATAGCCGAGCAAGCGCGCGCCCAAAAGCACGCGTACCATCATAAAGGATCCAGTGGCTACCAGACTATCCCTATCGCCAAACTATCCCAGCTGGCGTGGAACTCCTCGCCAAACGTCAGCAACTTTGGCGTGCTTCCGTGGCGCTCGCCTGCTTGTAACAATATTTTGTTTCTAGGGAATTGACAAAGATATTACCAAATTTTCTTTATTTTCCAAAACCATTATTCTTGGCCTCAGATTTACGAAACTCAAAATTGCCAAATTTGTCATCAAAATTGGAGATTACTTTTTGACCTTTAATCAGAATTCATTAAGCATATTTGTTTATCTTTCTTTTCAACGATAAAACATTTCAAGGAAATAACATCATATATTCGCAGCAGTATCATTATTTATAGAAGAATTATAAACCTTGCTGTTGATATAATTGCTAAAAGTCCTCTAGAATCCTCGTACATAGTACAAATAATGAATACAAATCCTGACTTACGAATTAAGAAGATACAACTAAGGGCTTTCATAAAAAAGCAGCGAAGATGATACTGCAAATTAGATTTTTTTTTGAATAAGTATTTAATTAATAGTAATATCTACAAAAGTTCAAAGGTATAGAAAAATGAGAAATTTCAATCTATTAGATATTTGAATTGCAACAGTTTTCTTTTGTTCGGCTTTGAAAACTCGTATGCAAATTCCCAACTTCATGGAATTGGATTGAAGGCACGAGGACTTCTAACTTTTAGAAAATTCAAAAAAAGGGAAAGAAAAGGAACAACAATTTATGGAAGGATAGAGAAATAGGAATTATAGGAAATGAAATGGCTGAAATTCGGATTTTATATAAATGCGAGTACAGTGCTATTTTTTTTTTTCCTTTTTCATTCCCATTTTATTCCTCGTTTGCTGTTACTCTCCCCCATTTCACTGTTTGTAGAAACAATAACGTTGAATGGCTTAGAGGGATGGGAGAGCCCGTCACCCCCTGCAACCCAAGGGGGTGGGGACGCAAATAACAATAAAAAAAACTGAAAAGGAAAGGAAATAGAATGTGTAAGAGGGTATGTGAGGGAGAAAGAAATTGGGCCAAACGATTTTCTACTCAAGAAAAAAAAGTGGGGAAAAGAAGAAGAAAAAATTCCAATGGAACTGCGGACATCTTTTTTTTTCTTTTTTTCGCCTTTTATTGAAAGCTTTTTGGTTTAATCATCGTTATTTGGTTTAATCGATGAAAGTATCGGATTACTTTCGTTTCTTTCTTTTTTTCTTTAATACTTTTCTTCCGGTGGCTTTTCCTTGCTATCCCCCCTCCCTCATATACACTTTTTATCTTCTTTTTTTTTTTACTTTCAACCCCTTGGATCCCGAGCTGCGATTCAGATCCACGAGAAGTGTTTGGAAAGGATGGAAGAAAGAAATAAAAACCTGAAGAGAAAAGGAAATCTTTGGGTTCCAGTCGAACGACGCCGGTTTTAAACCGAGGATCCGCCTCCACGTTGGTCGGGTTTACGCGTCTCTAAGCAAAAGTAATCCACTTGGCGTCACCTAAATAAAATAAATAACTTTTTTTTCTTGTTCATAAAAACTGCTCTTGAAACTTCGTCGATCGCTGCAAAGGGGCTTAAAGCGTCTTCTTAAGTACATGTGAATTTGTTTCATCATCTAATGGCGCTCTGATCAATAATAAAAACTATAACGGAAGAAACTTTATCGAGTAATTCTTTAAATTCCAGCACTTGGAGTACATATTCTTCCGCTTTAATTGAAATAAAAAATTTTATGAAAAATGTTTCATTTTTGCTCTAAATTATAATCGGTAACAGTGATCTTCTAGAAACTCGTAAATTAGGTATAAAGGTATTGGGTATTAAGTATAAATGTATACTTCCTACTATCCTTGGGTATAAAGATATCCCTTATAAATCTAGTATCCTTTCTGTGTTCAAACATAATAGACTTTCAGCAAGACCTTGAAATTCAGTAGTGCTCAGGTTTACGTACATGAAAGCCTTGGGCTTCGTAATGTAGTGAAGTGAATACACAGTTCAGTCACCTTTTTGTCGTCCAAAAGAGAATGTTGACACAAAAAGACAGTTTTATTAATATGATCAAATTTTAAATTTCCATAATCGAAATTACTAAGTACATTTATCACCTTTGTACGTATATAACTGTACAAATCGACGGATTTCATGGACAGATTTTATTCAAAGTTGAGTCCGGTACTAATTTTTAAATGCAAAAACTGTGTATTCCAAGGGGGTTTGGTAGCCTGTTTGTAAGTTCTCGGCTCATGAGCCGTAGGATTTGAGGGTCGAGACCCGATTCCACTGAAAGGCCGTCATGTAAGGGGGTCTATTGCACCTTAAATTCGCCAAACCAAACTTCTTCCAGCTACTATGGCGTGTAATCTACTGTGGGTGGGAAGTGCTAGCTCCGGTGTCATCCTCGTCCTTTACCACGTAATAAGTGTTCCTTTACCACGAGTCGTTAATATAACTAAGCTAAACTACAGGACAGACGTCTGAAGTTCACAAAGAAATTCATTCTGTTAAACCAACTATTGGAACGCGGTTTTATCACTGTATATTTTAGATTGATGACAAAATGACTCGCCTTCTTAGAGGGTATACGTAATGCACGCATTGAAACCTCATTTTTGGCACCACACATGCCATGTGGATTTAACCGTAAATCATGTTTTAATCGAATGTCCATCTTTTAATTCTTCTCGTTTAGACTCTTTTAAGTCATCGCCAATAACTTTGAAAAACTTTTGGTGTGTAGGAAAAACCATCCAAATATTTTTATTTAAAAAAAATAATTAGCTTTTATGCCTGTGTTTAAGAGTTTTAGACATAATGTTTTGAATTTTTAATTGTTTGATTTTTCTAGCATCAAGCATTTTGCTTTAATTTATTTAACATTTTTAAATATTTCAAATATGTTATTTGCATTTTAATGGTGACGCCGTCTGCTTTCACATTTTAACACGTGTGTCTTTATAGTTTGAGTTATAGTCAGCAAAGCCAATTATGGCCCTCGCTCAAAAAGAGCCCGAATCAACCAGCCGACCGATATTTTTTTTTTCAATTTATATATCCATGATCTAACCTTGGCTTCTCATTCTTTTTTATAAAATTTCAAATATTCCGAAGAGTCGTTAAAATTATTCTAAACATTGTTAAAAAGAAAGTAGAAAATTTCTAATAATAAATGTGTTATTCAACTATACAATATATAACTCAGTATGTTTTATAACGGTGCATCGCTTAAAGAAAGAATTTCTTATATTTCCTTTAGCGTGTTTACAGATTTCGAATTCTGAAATTTCAATTGCAAATCTGTAGAGATTTAAGCTTTCCTTTAGTTGAGAATAAAACTGAATTTTATGACAGCAGTTTCTTCTATTGATTCATATACATACACATAAAGACTTACTTTTGTTTAGGGAAAATATTCTGCCCAATTTCTACAAAATATTTTCCGATCGTATTTCTACTCAAAATATTTTCTGCTTTGTAACCGAAAAACAACCTACGGAGTGCTATATAAGCAACCATATTTTCCTGATAAATTATTGCGAGAATCTAAAGTGCTTTAAAATAAATCTAGATGAATGGTTTTCCCAACTTTTACGAAGCAAACGATTTAAATTAGGTGTTTTCAGTACAGTGGAAATGGCAACGAAACATATGAGAGTACGAATTGCTACAGATTGATTCGATTTAAAAATGTAGTATTAGTAATGTTCATCTTTACTAGTTACAATTAATCATACTTTAGAAAGTAATTTCAGCAGACATTATTCTTTATTATTGAAAAATGAATGTATTTCTTGAAAAATGAATATATCATATGTCTGCTTTAATGCAAATAATAAATTCAGAATGGATTTGGAGAAATATAATAGAACGTTTCTTCTCAACTGCAATTTTTTAAAAATTGTTTTCAACCATGATTTAGGGTTTTTAAGGAGAAATGAAATCTTTTTAACTTTGGATCTATTATAGTGCATAATCAATCAGAAAGATTGTTCTCCTCTCGACTTACAAATATGATTTCACAATATGGCCTGTTTTTATTAAGCTTCTTCGTAAAATGAAAAAAATTGAGTTTTTTTTTAAGTCCTTTGTCTTTTGTGTATGTAATGATGTAGTTCTTAATGATATGTATGAAAACTGTTAGTAACAAATTTCATTCATCTTAATTGCTGTGCTTTTCAGTTGTCGTTTTCAAATATATGTGCAGACACACGGATGGGATCTCGGTGGCCTGGTGATAATGTTTCGACTTCAGAACAGAGAAATCCATGAAAGCGATTTGGGTGCACATTAAATTCATTGCAAACATACGCCCTACAGCTGGTGTGATGTAGAAACTTTCAGAAGGAGTGCCATCTCACGTTCTCGTCATCTGACCCTGGTTCAAAATTATAAAGCCATTCCCAATATAGCCCTAGTGTTAGTTTAAAACAGAAAGCAAACTAATACAATTGAACTGAACTGAGCAATCCCCAAATAAATAGTCTTGATCATTTCAAGAAATATCAGAAATTATGAACAGTTCTATAATTTTAAGGAAAAAAAATCATTTACCACATCCAACTAGTTTTAAAGTTTTTCCGTTATCACTTTAACATGCATATATAAAAATAGCCAATGAACCCATTGTCCGATCTCATGCAAAATATAATTCGGTATTTACTGCATTTACAAAACATTTCAGTCCAATTTCCAGTCGAATACAGTCAATGATATGCAAACATGATTTTGAGGAAAATTTGATCGAAATCTCCAGATTTGGTTTTCGACTGTAGCACTTTCTCTTTGTGTACTTCAGATAAAAATCGGAAAAAGAAATCTCCTTTAAACATTTATTCCCTGACAAAGAAGTTGCCCTCTTTTCTGTGCCAGTCAATTTATGGACCTTGAGCAAGACTGAAAACCATTAAGTGCTCAGATTTTTATTTTTAGAGCTCCATAGATAAACATTGTCTTCTTTGTAGTAAAATAAAGAAATCCGATTGTGCGTTTGTGGTACATTTTTTTCGACTGTTTGTAACCGACTGACTTTACGAATCTACACATGTTTTTGAAATAAGATCACGTTTGAAATGTTACCTATCTAAATGGATGCACTTAGGAGTTATCGTATTTTTACCAAAAAAGAGTCAATCATTTATCCCTTTTCGAATTAGTTTCAAAATTTTATATCGATACACCTTTTAAAAGCTAAAACCATCTATATAATTTTTTTCTATACAACGCTTAGCTTTTGTGGTTATTCACCTTCACATGTTCTTCAAGGAACAGATAGACTTATTTCCTAAGTGGGCTTCATACAAAATTTATAGAAAACAATATATTTGATGTAAAGAACAAAATCTAGATTTTATCAGTCTATCTCGAACATTTTTGAGTGATCATATTCTCGAGGTAATAGACAAATTCTGAGAAGTCTAAATCGTGAAGATTCGTAGAAATATGTTCAGCTTTTTTGACAATTGAAATATTTGTATGCTTTTGTATGCTTGTTATACTATAAAGTAATAACCGTTACATAATAAACATTTTACTCGCATTTTAAAAATAAATATTTGCCCTTTCTTACAAAAATCGAATAGATTGTTTTTTTTTACATATATGTTGGCATTTTTTAAAAGATGTGGGTATGTGTGTTATGATAGCTATATATTATAGACTGTAGGTATTAAATTCTATTGCAATTTGATTAAAATTATCACTTTTAATTATAAATGAACCATACACAATTAGCTATATAAAGACAATTCTCCTTATAACCCCCAGGGCCTGACTAAGGCAGGGGCATACGGGCAGTTGTCCCAGGTCCCCGCTTATGTGGGGACCCCAAATTGAATAAAAATTTTATTTTATGTTTCCTTCTTTAATGAATGTTCTTCATCACTAAAATATTGAAGCATATGGGAGCCCTAAAGATTTTGCCCCGGGCACCAACTAGGCTTAGTCGAGCCCCACCCCCCTCCACAAAAAAATGCATTTACAAATCCTAAAAATTCCTAACAAATTAGAACTGTCAGTGCTTATAAATTTTTAATACTCCTTGGATGATATTAAACTGCTCTGAATTTATAATGTAATATAATCCGCCTGAATTTTCTACAGCACAAAATTTTTTATAGGAATTTTTCCGCTTTAATCTCGGTAAAATCTCAAGCATTTTATAAATAAAATTTCAGGAAATAGGATTCTAAATAAAAAAAAGTTGGAATTCCGGGTGATGTGATGAGAAATCGTTTGCGGCTTTTGAGGTTTGCACCGAAAGCCACTTAAATAAATCAGAAAGTCAATTTCGAAGGACGAAAGAAAATTTATTTATAAAATCAGGGTAAACAGAGTATATTTTTACTCATGTTTCAAGCCAGGAGAAATATATTTTTACGATTCCCTCGTTTACTCAAAGAATGAAACGCATTTTGTGTTTAGTTTATTAATGTAGTAATGAGAATCAAATACTTTTTTCGAATGTTTCTATTAACTAATTGTTCAAAAATTTACCAGAAATTTAATTCGTATACACAAAGAATGATTATTGAGAATGAAATTAAGATATAAAAATCTTATTAAGATAAATACAATTCTTTAAAAAAAAATTTAAATTATAAAATAGATAAATTTTAAATATTAAAGTAAATGCAGAAATTGAAATCTGATAACTCAAATTTCAAGTTATCATGTGAGAACATTTTTTAATATTTTTTTATAAACCATAATCGGTCTCAACAGACGCATTAATAAATTGGACCATCTGAAATATATTATGGTGAAAGGTTGGCTGAGCCTTGTTCCATAATTTCTCTGTAGAAGGATAGAAATTTTCGATGAATTGGTTAGAGCTAGAAAGTAAATTTTGAAACTCTGAATCGAAACGGAGACGTTTTGAGTTGGACGTCAAGTATTGTGATTTAGAATCCAAATGGATGCGTTTTGTGTTAGAAGTTGCGATTGAGAATCTGCAACACACTGCATACGTTTACGCTTTCTTCATTCTCGTTTTAAAGCTATTTTATAACGAGATTTATTTATTTCATCAGCTTCTAATTTTAAATCTCATCGTTTGTTTTTTTTGCTGATTGAAGGTTTTGTCGTTTCAAAGCTGTATTTTTATTGTTCTAATCAAATTATTTCTTTAGCTGCCAGATTCTGTTTACTCTTTCGTTCCTTTTCATTTTTTTCTTTGCAGGGCTTCATCTGGAGAAAATTTCGGAATTCTTCCCTACCCCCCTTTTTGCTTTATTCATCGTTTCCTTTAAAAAATCATAAAAATTGGTACGTTATTTTTTTTATTTTATTTTACGAAATATCACAGCATCGTTGCCACTTTCACTTAACTAAAAAAATGTAACAACGTTGCTTTGGACTTTTAAATTTCATTTGATTTAAGCTTTTGAATTACAAATTCAATTTCTATTTTTAAATGACTTTTGGGCGATAAATCGCCAAATGTGACAAACATCTGCATTATTATCTAAAAACTCTAAAAACGAAAAATTGATGCCTCAAAAGCGATAAATCGCTAATTTGGAGCCCACGAATTTTAAGGCTTCAGAAACGTCAAAGCAAAAAAAAACATCATGTTCTCACGTGATAAATTAGGGTTTTGCACTCGAATACGTCTGAAATGTGGATTTAATCATAATCCAAAAGTCAAATTTCTTTTGGTGAGGTCAGTACCTAACGTACAAAAACATAAAACATTTATGTAAGAGTCAATCTCAATGAAGGAGAGGTGAAAAATTCGCTTTCTTTTTACATCTTAGAAATCATTCATATTTTATTTACAATGTGAGTGAAATCCTCCGATAACGATGAATTCAAATCAATTTAAAAGAAAATAATCTTATAAGTAGATGTTTAAAAAACAACAGCAAAAATAAAAGCAAAGTCACCTTTTAAATTCGAATTTCCATCAAATATTTGAAAAAATCTCCATATAAAGGAGAAACGGAATCACTTTAAAAAATAGTTGTTATTTATTAAGTCGTAAAGAAATTTAAATTTTTGTTTTTGCAAACATCTCTGCATTTACAAAAAAAAAAAGAAAATTCTTATTTGAACTACTATTTAGAAGAGCTCCTTTGCATTTTAAATATACGCTTATATTCTCATGGAAGTGAAAACTATTTTTTTCAGTTGAGATGTTCCACGCTACAAAAGAATTTACTTGTTTGTACGTAGTATTAAATTTGAAAAAAAATTGGTAGATATAAGAAAACAGAGTAGAAATTGTCATTCAGTTGTCTTTCTTAAGGTCGAGTTGTAGGGCAAATTTCCTTATGAGAAATGGAAGTGATGAGCTGCTTACAAACTAATTTTAAAAAATATTATTACCCTGTTTACCAAATAAATAAATTTGTAATGAAATATAAAAATTTGCATATAAAAATTCTCTGAATTATATAACAATTAATATCAGGACTTAATCGACTAGAATCAGTCAAATAAGAGTTTGTTTTATTCTATCTTTTATTTCAGCGTTTAATACACAGTAATATATATACCAGCCACAAGTGTTAATGACAGTTAGTCATGAGTCACGATAAAAAAATTCTTTTGCTTTATTTATTTAAGATGAGGCACTAAAAAACGTATTGGACATGTTAATTAACCTTAAAATGAGCAGCATTATAAAATTAAGTTTATTAGAAAAAAAGATATTACATAATATACACTGCCTGGAGACGGTAAATACCTAAATTCCCTAATCTTGAAATAAATGGGGAAAAACATTAAAATGAAATCTATTTTGCATATTTTAATGTAACATGTCAGAACATCATTTCTTGAAGGACCAGGCACCATGTGCTCGGGTAAGTTAAATTATATTTTTATTCATTTTCATTGCTTCATGAAGTTAGTCACTTCAGTATTGCAAACGATCCAACAAAAACTTTGTCTCGCTTTTATTGTTAAAAAAATATCAAATTTCTTATTTATTTCATTTTATATAATCGCATGCTCGAAATGACATTTTTTTAGGTTTTATTTGCTGTAGTCTTTAACTTATTTTTTTATCGGAGTTTTTGTAAATGCAAAGGTAAAAGCTGATTATTTGAAAAGGTAAAAGCTCATGATGATAGTAAAATATTTATTTTTCACCTACAGTTTTTCTTTGACGCCAATGACCTCATCCCAAAAACGACATCGCGTTCTGACATGATAAAAAAATTCATCACTTCGAAACTTCAATTTTTTTTCCAAATAAATTGGCAATGATTGAATCTTCGTTACAAATGAGATATTTCTCCATAGATCAAAAGTCGCTACGGTTGTATGGCGCTGAAATTAGAGAGAAGGTGAAACACTCTAGTATACTTTCATCGCCCGATTATAGATCAAAATAGTTGGTTGCAAAAAAATATAATCCTTGTGAAACTTTGAACTAAGATCTAACCATGCGTACTCAGGAGGAACCTTTAGATGCTGCCATGTCTGAAGGACACGATTATAGGTAGCTGTGTTTGGAATTTTTATGGCGTAATAACCCTTATTTCAGTCGTGTATATGAGAAAAATATGAATTTTGTCCTTTTACTGTAAATTTAAGGAGCAGTATTTAAAAAAATTCAAATAGAAGAGTAAGACATTAATCAATCGCTATTTATTTTTGGATCAGCTACAGGAAACACTCCTGTATCTTTTCCCACCATGTGAGACGCAACTGTGGATAAGTTTCCCCTTAAAGACCCTCAGAAAGGGAACTCTTTTTATGAGATAATTCCCATTTCTTTTTGGTATTCTGGGTCGCTTTGAAAAGGAGATACCCAAGCTTTTATTAATTGAATTATTAAGAGGATTTAAAAGGAGTACTTGATAAGCTATGAAAGTTCAAGTATAGTATCAAACACTATCGTTCTAAGTCGAGATTCTTATATAATGGGTTTGTAATAGTTTGAAAAGTTTGCAGTCTCAAAAATTAATAAACTTACGACTAAAAAAATTAGCCAAATAAGATTCTGAGACCTTCTTTAAATTTCAGGTGAAATATATTCAAGGGGTTTATAATTAAATCTTCTCTTAGAAATTGTCATAAAAGGGAAACTACTTGACCAAATGTTATCAAATTTGGTAATAGTTTGAAGAAAGTCAGGAGACTTTCTTTTCAGCCAAAAAAAAACTCAACACCAGGATTGAAATGGCATCATTGCATTAATATTGTAAAGCAAATTAAAGAGTTAAAGACACCGGTTTATAATGCGTTGAATTGTTTCTGGAACATGTTGCAAAGCATGTTCAGTTTGTGTTATCTCAAAAGCGCTGTTTATGATGTTTGTCTAAACAATTTGATGAAATTGAAATATGAGATACACCGATATATGTATAACATTCCTCCTGATTTGCAGAGGGTTACTGTCGAGAATGCAGTAATGTGTATTAAACCGATTTCAGAAAATGATGGGCATCACAATATACATGATTTGTAACACGTTTCAGAAACGATTAAACATACAAAAAGATGTTTGCATCTCCTATTTTGCTTAACGATATTTATATAATTCCATTTCAACCCTGGTGGTGATTATTTTAACTTTTTGGGGCGGAAAAAAATTCCCATGACATGCTTTAAATTATTACAAAGTTGAATAACACTTTATACAGTAGTTTCCCTTTTATGACTATTTCCAAATGAAACTTTAATTACACCACCCCGTATATTTAGTATTCAAAACATACATCTACCTAGAAATGAAAATCTTCTTTGGCTATTATATTTGAAATGCATAAGCTATAATGTCAGAAATGAGCTCCTTTTTTGGAGATTACCTGGTTTACTCTACCATCAAAATTTGTTGTAAGTTAATAAAAACTGTTTATCTCTTTGGAAATACCTTATGACCATAACTTCAGAATATAAGGAATAAAAAATCAATTTTTGACATTTAGATGTCTATATCAATATTTGCATCACTTATAGTATACTCTATATACGATCTTTTATATATTTCTCTGTGCTCACTTGTTAAAAATTTTAATTTTATATTTAATGTGCACCTAAAAAATTATAATAGATGTCTTTTTTTTGTCTAGATGTTTTTAATTTGTCTTTTTTTTTCACTATAATTTTTATCAAATTCTAATCGTTACAAAACTATTCTGTTAGATAAAAAAATAATAAAATTTTAATATCCGTTGAAACACCAGTTGTTAAAACAATTTTTGAATAGTCCGAGTTTTTATCTTCTAAATATTCTAACACATTTTATTAAAGAGTGGAATTTTCACTATTCAATTTCCAATTTCTTCTGAAAAATTTCATCGATCTATATTCAAAAAAATAAATATTTTTATGTAAATAAACCACTTTTATATAAAATACAACAAATCAGTCTTCTTTTTTTTTCTTACTTCAGCACTTATAGATAATATTTTACGATCGACAGAGATTTTCATTAATGAAAATATCAAAGAAATATAATTTTAAAAACGTTGAAATATTAATAATTATTCAAAACAGTTTATCCTGTACTTAAATGCAGTATACTATTTCCCGAGTCTTTCTTTTATTTTTTTCTATTCTACATCATTTATTTAGAAGAATATTTCTCCCACTTTTTAAACGCATTATACTACTGCTGAAAGAAATTTCAAGTTTAATATTAAACTGAATTTCAAGTAAAACCTTTTTCCAAGTTAGGGAAGATATTTTTAAACCATTACAAAATAATAACGTCTGATAATTTTACGAATACTTATTATTTTTCCATAAAGTAATTCTTGCGTTCTCAAATTTCTATTGCAATAAAAACAAAATAGCATTACTTTTCATGCATATTTATTTCCATTTTTTAATAAAAGCAGAGGTTACATTTTAATTTCAGAAATGTATTTCAATTTTCAAATATGTTTTTTTTAGTATAAATGAAAGTGTCTAAAAAATATAAAAATTGCTTCCTCAGCGAAATTCATGACTTCTTGAAAATTCTGAGAAATTGCAATTATGGATATTTGTGAATTATGATAAAATTAGTTACAATTTTTTTTATTCTTTTTCCTGCTGTTAGATATTCATAGTTCTACAATATATGAAATTAGTGCAGGACTTGCGAATACATAATATACAAGATTTGCATACTTCAAATTTAATAAAGAGAAATTGTTGACCCTTAAATGCAACGATATATTCTCATAAATAATTTTTTTAATCTTATTTTTCTTATTATTTGTTTATTTTCAAATTTGAGTTGCCTCTTAGCCGATGCAGTCCCAGAGAACTGCACCGTTGCCCGGGGAACACCACGTGGAGGTGGGCTACTTTCGTTCCCCGCCCACCCACCCTCCTTCGCTGCATCCGAAGTCAGTTCTGATCTCAAAACTGCATCGGGCAGCCGACGACAGTTGCGATGTTAAACTGCGTCCTTCTGCGACCGGTATCTTACTGGAATGTCCAAGGTTAAGCAGAACTGGTAGATCTCGAAGAACTCTACCACTGGCACTCCCGCGGGAGCCATCCGTGCAGGCAGACCCAGGGCAGAACACATCTTGTAGACCGCGTAGGACTGAACAAGAGGGACTGCGGGCCTCTGGGCTGCAGATGGAGCCAGTTGCGCCGGTAAATCGAGAGCCTGGCAAATCCTCCATACCGCGTAGGAGTGAACCACTGGGACGGATTCCGCTCGAGTCACAGGGGGATCAGATGGTGCATCAACACCCTGATCCGAATCGGGATCGAAAAACAGATCACCGAGTGAGGGTAGGTGGGGGAACATGTAATATTTCAACAGTTCCAGGGCCGTCCACAGGACGAACCATCCAACGATGGCCGAAGCCTCGTTGAACTCAAAAAAAGCATTAAGCATAGCTCAGCAAGAAAAAAAGACACACAACGTTCAGTTGCAAAAAGAAGGATGATTCTTAACAGAGACGAAAAAGCTGATTTCATTGTTTGGTATGTTACATTGTTTGTAATTTATAACTTCGTATACTGTTTATAATAATATTTCTGTTAACAATATCAGAAGTGACTTTTAAAATATTCTCTTTGTAATAACCATTAAAATATGAAAAAAACATTGTTGTCTAAGTTGACAAATTTTGAAAATAAAACATAAAATACTCTATTGGGGAGCCCTTGGTATTATTAATTAAGTTGAATTGAATTTTTTTATTGCAAAAAAAGCCATATTTTGTTGAGCTGCGACATCCTTGATTGAAATTGAAAAATATTTATCCAAATATGTGAAAGAAAAATGAATGTTATTTCTATTTCTTTTAGTACATGCGATAACCATTTCCTGTAGTAAAAATGAGGGAAATGCGTTCATTTTTAGGCAAATGATCATTTCATATTAGAAGAGGAATATTTAGATGAATTATGGTAGTAAAAGGGATGAAAAAAGTTACGCTAATATTAAAATGAAATAGTTTTTTAAAAATTTTATTGCGGAAATTTTAATTTCAAATCCTAAAAGTTTTGGGTCACTGAAAAACACATGTAGATCATTTATTATATAATTTACCCTAATACAGGAATAGGATGGGGATATATTTAGAAAAAAAACAATGCAAACATTATTTCCTGTGCATACGTCTATTAAAAATACGCTTATTATACTTATTTACAAGTAAATATATAAATAAAAGAGAAAATTTGCATTAATATTTTCTTAAAAAAAAACAAAAATTAAAATCCAAAAATAAACCACTGAATAGAAAGAAAGAACTTAAACATACTGAAAGATAAAACTTGGGCAAACTTATACACAAAAGGCTGCAGTTCAGTCAACACCTTTTTTAGACTTGCACGTGAGCACTCAATGTTCTTAGTTTAGTGTAGACAACCGAATATGAATTTTAGACGTCCTCTTGTGAGTTTATAGAAATTCAAAATACTTTGAACTATAACCTTACTTGTTAGGTCATGTATCCAATTTAATTTTAGTCATTGAATATGTAAATAATCTTATTTTTATACTTATGAAGGGCAAAATAGGAACATTGTAAATCCCTGGATGGGTTTGGGTCCAAATTTTTTTATATATCTATACTGTTGATATTAAGTTTATGAATTTTTTTTATTGAGCTTGCTATGTTCTGCATTTATAGTTTTAACTAGTATTGGAACCATATCACAGATTTTTCGTGAATGTATTTTGTTTAAAATCCAATAGAAACATGTTGTTGTTGCTAATCACCTTGGCCTAGACATCTAAACAAAGTCCAAGAGACCATGTCTCACTAAAAAAGAAAAAACACTCCCATTTATGTCCGTTACCTAAAGGATTCACCAATACAATCGATGATGTGAGAAGGGTAAATGATAGCCAAACAGTGGTAATGTGCATAACTTTTCCTTTTTTCACTGAAGGTCAGAATTATAACATGGCCAGTCCTTAGTCTAGACAAGGCGGTTTGAGCAAGTCTCGAGCAAGTGCTGTGCAAGGAGAGTCCAGGAAACTCAGCAGCCTACTAATCATGTTTTGGCGGAATCTTACAAGCCGTGTTTATCTTAGTCAAAAACAGGAAATAAACCTCTGAAACTCTAGATCAGTGGAAAACTAGAAATCTACAAATATAAATTATGAAACAAAAACAAAATTTCATCCATGAAGCCGAAAATTGATTTTTGAGTTATCAGGCTTCTTTTTTTAAACATGTTCCCAGAATTCGGGAATTATTTGTAAAAGAGTGATTTGGATGTTTACATATACTTCATATTTGTAAAAGAAAATAAAATAAAGTACGATAACTTAAACTACAACTTTATTACTGTGCATTTTCTTTATTATAATTTAAATTTATTACTTTTTTTTTTAATCACTCCTATTTTAAATAAATATGTGTCATACATGATATCCCCAATATTAATTGCTGGTAATCATTCACATTTGTTTAAAAGTTTTCAATATAGAATTGTAAATGTATAAAATGTAAATATTTAGCATACTAATTCATTTAAGTATGCTAAATGTAAATGTATATAAAAAGTGTTAAATAAATGTAAAATTTATATATCCCTTTTTCAAGTATTGGCCAATTAAACACTGCTTTACTGCTATAGAATTTCATATTATTAAACTATTAATTATATTTTATACTTTAAATAATTTCATACATTATTTAACGGTTATTAGATAAATTTCATCATTCATTAAAAATTCCGACGCATTCAAATATGTTATATTGTAAATTAAAGATTTTTAATTTGTCCGCTGATAAGTATATGCACTGAAAGGCCAAAAAAAACTGATACACTAATCTATTATCATGTAGAACCACCACGAGCGCGAAAAAGTGTCGCAGCACATTGTGGCATCCGACTAATTTGTGAAGATATTCTGTAGGAAGTTAACCCCGCTTATTGCCGGGCAGTAAATAAATCTATAGGAGTGCGAGTTGCTGGAGATCTCCTAAGGATAGCACATTGCCGAACATCCCAGATATTGTTCATGTCAAAATAATTAGGTGGCCAAGAGAGAGAAAGAAATTCTTATGAATGCACCTGCAGTCGCTGGTAGCTACTGTAGACATGTGTGGTGGTGCATTATCTTGTCCACGTCCTTCAGATTGGACATAGAACATTAATGCATGCAGAGAGAAAGAAAGGGTATTAAAGCCCAGCTGACTTGTCATGGTCGAATCTATACAAATCAACAGTCCCATTTCATCCCAACTGCACACCAGCTTGAATAGTACCTTGTAGGCTTGAGAAATCTATAGATTCATGGCGTTCTCTTCACACCCCTACACAGTCATTCACCCGATACACTTGGAAACGTGACTCCTTAGACCAGACACCGTTTTCTAATCAATAAGAATCCAACGGCAGTGTTGGTGAGCCCAGGTAAGGTGCAAAGCTTTGAGTCCCCAATGGTATACTAAATAATTTGCGACTACGAAAGCCCATAACAATTAGATTATATCACATGGTACGTACACTGCCATTTGTTGATGGGTCTGCATTCAAATCAGCAGCAGTTTTCGGAAGTGTTAAACCCTCGTATAACGATTATTTTCAGTCATCGATGATCCCGTTCTATCAAGGCTTTTTTCAAGTCACACTGCTGTCGAATATTTGGAGTTTTACTGGAAATCTGGTACCGCGGTACACCCTTCCTAGAAATGGCCATGCGCGAAAATCCAAATTTATATGTACTTCGTAAACGCTGTGCACCCTATCTTGCGCATCGACGGTTAGTCCCCGTTAAAAATCACTTAAATCTTCATAACCTGCCATTATAACAGCAAGTTTCGATGTAATAGCCTCCTCAGATACTTGTTGTCTTATTTATGCGCTGTCGACAGCGTCGCGTTACGCTTATTGGTTGAACACCATTATTTGTATACGATCAGTTATAACAGTTTTTCTGGCTCTGGAGTGTATTATTCTATAAAAATATCTAGAAGTCAAAATAACAAGGTCTTAATACTGATACGTATATGCTCATAAGCCCTGACATTTCATTACATAACACTTGAAGTGCAAAAAAAATTTCAGCTTTTAATTCACTTTTAATCTAAACTTCTCGTGCATTATACTGTCAGGTTGTCTGAATTTTCCATCATGTATTCGTTCAGCTATCGCTTCGTTGCAACTTTCTCGTTCTTTTGCAATATCTTGATGTCTTTAAGGAACATCTTTTTCAATGCCATCAATTCCTGCTAATCGGCTCTTTCGTTTTCGATGTAAAGTTTTGCATTCTTTTCACAGCTAATGAATTACCGAAGAATCCAAATGTCTTTAGAGGAGTGACTCAAAATTACTTTCTGTTTTATTGTGAAGGTTCCGGTAAGAAATAAGTAGTACTATTGTAAAGATTTTTATCTGATTAAAACAAAAAAAAATGAAATAATCTACAGAGTGATCAATACATTGACATAAATATTGTTGTAAAGTTTTGGTAAATTAGATGTGAATATTAAAATTATTTGTAAATGGTTTAATTGTATAAAATTATTTGTAATGTAAACGCACGTCAGAGAAAAAAGGTGATTTTTAACAGATTGCCATATTTGATTAATTTTTTAACTGCACGCTAAAATGTGAACTAGAAGCTGAGAAATAAAGATCTGTTCTAGAAAATTTCCGTGAAAGTTCCACACATCTCCAACAAGAACGCGCAGTTTCTGGGTTTTCATCATCCACTTTAATGGGAAACTATTTAAGGCGCTGCTTAAGGATAGGGATCAGACCAGTTTGGAGAACGAGCTGTGTTAGATGACTTAACTTCAGATAGTGTCTTTTTTACGTATGTTTTTAGCTTTGCTGTTAACTGAAATTTGGGGATTAAATAGAGTTTATTTGTTGGGAATTTGTAGCTTCTGTTGCGTATATTTGATAAACATTTTCCTCGATAATATAGTATGCATTTTCTTAACAATATGCATTGTTCCGACATTATGGCATAGGGGGTACTACGTTTTCCCCGTGATTTGGACGTCTTGGATTCGAGTCCGAGTTCAGACAGGGTTGTTCTTCATCTGATCTATCTGTGAGATGTGTCAATGTGACCCCCTGTAAAAAGGGGCTGTAAAAGCTAATGTTATTCATGGGTAGCTAAGACATACTATTGGGATAAGATATACATACAAACAAGAGACGCGCCCTCGGCTTAAATTCGCTGACTGCATCACCAAGCTTGTCCATGCCAAGGAACAACAACAGCAAATCTGCATAGCAGTGTAAAACTTTTAAGTATATATTATATGAACAATAAAAAAACAGTAAAATAGTCGAACAATTTCTTATGTGGATTTGATTTTAAAAAAAAGATTTTCTTCAATCCTCTCAATCATTTTGGAATGATATTTCTTTGAAAGTCAGTTTATGCTAGCCAAAATACTCAAAAACAAGCAAAAATAGGAAAGAAATAATGTAAATCGGTTTTAAAATGATTTTAAAAAAATATTAGATTTCTATCATTTTCTGGACTAAATCCATCTTCGAACTGGTCCACCTTTCTTGGAGCCCATGCCATGACGATCATTCAAAATGAAAGTATCTATACAGTGACCAATTGGTCAGTTTTTTGCTAAAACTAATTAATTCCTAACACAATGTAAACTTAATTGTTAACTATTTGGCTGGTTGTCCATCTATCAGATGTTAGTTAACAAAATTAACAAACATGAACACAATGACTCAAAACTGCTGTAAAAGAACATTTTTTAAAGACTCAGTTTAACACAACTGTACACTTTTGTTTAATTTAAGATCAAACCTGCCAAAGAATAAACTCTTAAGATGTTATTTCTTTTTCTGGAATTTTCTCTCTCATTTTCTTTTATTTTTGTCGGAAGTGGTCTCTCTAAATCTTTCTCGTATACTTTCCAGTAAAGTCATTATTCCTCTCTTCCCAAATAAAACTGTGACCGTTGGATAAATCTGCGAATACCTTGCGAGACACTCGCGAAAAATAAATTCGAAACCTAGATTATCGGTATAAATCAACCATTTTATATAATATACCTTGCAATCTATATCGATTCTTGTTTGGCAGGCTATTAATACACATGTACCCTAATGATGTTTTTTTCGACTGACTGAAACAGAAATTTGACCGAAAGTTAGAATTGCAGTCACCAATATGAAAACCCAACTTTTATTTAAGTCAATGTTGTTGTTGTTTTTAAATTACTGAATTTACATGAATTCCGTTGTATGGACCATAAACTGCCACCTCTTTGAGAGGTTTGCTTCAAATTCTACATTCTTGCTCATAATTTATTTTCGTTGTGAAGATACCGAGTGGATTTATACTAGGACAGCCTAAAAGTCGTACTTCCTCTAGATAAATATCAAATATTGAACGAATTTTCGTCCAATATTTGATATTTATCTCCAAGTTTGGTAATAATGTTCGTATACCTAATTTCACCTGCTTTTCTCAAATCCTTTTTCAGTTAAGGACATTATTTGATTTTTTTACTAAAGGATATCTGAAACATGGTGGCCTTCAGTTCGAATTTTTCGATTTTTTTTTTTTTCGAAATTTTATACAGTGTCCAAACTAAAATTCCATACTATAAGCGTTGATAGAACTCGCCAATACAGACAACTTTCACCATATAATGTGGGGTGAGAAAATAAACTTTGAGCCGCAAGAAGGTGCTTGCTTCGCAGAAATGAAGAATACATAAAAACCAACAATTTGAAGACCAAGAACCTTTATTTATAACAAGCCTTTACTTTGTCAAATGAGCGACAGACAGCTGGAATATAGGCTTTATATCGCCGATGCATTGATTCCTGCACACGTGGGACTGCACACTGGCGAGGTCCAGAGGTAATGCGATGGGCATCTCGTACACGAGATCTTTCAGTTGCCACAAAAGATTTTAAACTGGACAGATCTCGAGATATGGGAGGGCAAGAAATTAGCCCCGAAATGTCCATCCGTGTTTGGAAAAACAGAATCCAGGTAGTTTCGTACATTCCTGGAAAAATGAGCTTGTGCTCTGTCTTGCTGGAATCGCATGCCTCTAACATTTGTTAGTACATGTTGCAGTAAATCAGGCAAAACCGTTTGGTGGGAAATGAAGTGCTTATGTCCATCTGGGCGTTCTGGTAATGGCCAATTAAGTTATTGTGGATCGTTTCTGTACACACATTCATAGAAATTCTTTGTTGGCTACCCCTCGAACGTGTACTGTGTGGATTTCTTGCAACCCATACATAATTGTTGTTCATATTATATACGCCATCACACAGCGAACCAGCTTTGTGAACAGGACAGATGCTTCAAACTGGGGTTGCAGATGCAAATGTTACAGGTTGTGAAACATGCGTTATCCGTAAGGTTGGACCCGTTGAAAAGGGTAAGACTGTGACCTTTACTCATGCAACATGCACCATAGTATTGTATGATGACCCCTTTGTCCCCAAGATATTGATCGCGTGCTTCGTTCAGACTGGTTTCGCACTGACTCCAGGATTGTCTCTATCAGATTTGTTGTTCTAGTGGTCCGTGGTCTATCTGTATGTTGTATTTCGTAGTGAAATAAACCTGCCTCCGTGATTTGCCTGCGTAAACTTTGAAGTGCTCTTTGTTCTGGAATCACGCTGTTAGGAAAACGCATTTGCCTCCTCGTATGTGAAGAATATACCTGCCTTCTACGAATTCGAATAGTGTGGAATATCTGGTTAGGAATAGCCTCTGAATAATGGGCTCTGCGAAAGGCTGAATTACCTACTTCAAACGAAATGCCTATCAAGCCTTTCTGACCCAAATTTTATGGTAAAAGTTGTTTGTTTTAATAAATTACTCCATCCCTTGTAGTATCGTATTATACTTTTGCAACACCCGTATAATTCGTATACAAGAGAGAGCTTAGAATACAGAATTCAAAGCAATTTTTTGTAGATTTTTATTTCAATTTTTTATCAGGCTAATGAGATGGTGGATATTCAAATGCACAAGATTCTCTTCATTGAAATTTTTATATTCAGTTAGGCTATATAAACATCTTGAAGAATAATCAAAATAATTGATAAGATCTTGTAGCACAGTAGCTGAGTAGAAGAGGGGTTATAAATTTCCAAAGGGCTGTTGTTAGAAGAGCCCCAAAGATTTAAATCTACAAAGTGTTTTCATTTCCTTTTTTAAGAAAATATTATAAGGAGGTTGAAAAAATATGTCGCGACATAGGCGTTGCTTCCCATCGCTAATAAGAGCACTTCCTCTTGTTAATAGTTAAAATATTGCATGATAATACTAGACAGAAGTATAATAAGGAATAATGTTTTAATTCTAATAAAGCAGCTTAGAATACAGAATTATGTGCATAAAAAAACTGCAATTCTGAAATCAATAATTCAGAATAGAATTGCGTCATAAACAAATTTCGATTCGAAATTTTTTTTAAATTTGAAAGGGACTTCCGTTAATAAAAATAATAAACTGTTTCACATATTTCCTTGAATTGTGTCGATCATAAAAAAGAATGCATTAAATAATTGTGACATTTTTCAAAACATTTGTAAAAATATTTAAATAATAGTCAATAAAATCTTTGAGCTCTTATAATTCAAACACCAAAGAATAAAAATAAACATTAAATTAATTAAATTCCCTTCTGAATCTCTATTTTTCAAGCTTTAAACCAACTAATAAATAAGTTTTTCCAATTCAACTCTTTTAAATATTTCACTTCCACTCCCTAACTGATAGAAACTTACTGATATACATAGTATCATATTCTTTCCTAATAGTTACAAGAGTAAGAATACAGCTATAAAATTTTAAAATGCATGCTTTCGATTAAGGCAATGGAGAATTCGAAATGTGCAGCCAGTTATCCTTTTAATGTTGTTTGACAGTTTAATTGAAATGTAATTGTATCAAGAATCGACATAGTCTACCTGAGACGGTCTCTAAATTGTCAATACAGGGATGCAGGCTGTATGCATCCTTCTTAAAGTGATAAGGTAGAATACCGAAATGCAAATCCCGGTATTATGTCGGGCATCCTATCATTTCCAATAGAAATTTTCGATTGTGATAAGCAAAGACATCTTGCATATTCATCCTAATGTTGAGCTTTCACAATTTAATGTGCGATAGTTTATTTGATATTTAAACTTCGTCAAATCAGTCGTTGATTGCATGATTTAGATGTAACGTAAATTTTGAAATTATTTTAGGAAGGGAAAAATGTATGAATAATAATTTGATGCCTAATTTAAAATGGGCAGTTCTGAAAACCACGTAAAATCAATATCTGCGCAAGACGTAAAAGAAATATATGATTGGGAAAATGAATTTCCTTTCATTATTCGCAGTAAGAGATGTAAATCAAAATATTTCTCATTTTTAAGCATTGAGGTCAATTTTTCAGGAACCGATTCCCTACCAAGCCTATCATCACCTATCATCGTCGGCGTATAAATATATTCCAGAGACGAATATCATCTTTTCTTTCCGATGAAGTTATTTATAAGACAAAATGCGCTTTTATGAAGAAAAAGAAACCTTATATAATTAAATATAATGCAATCAATCATGCACTTATCTCTCTCTCTCTCTCTCTCTCTCTCTCTCTCTCTCTCTCTCTCTCTCGTTATTTACCTTTAGATTTTGTTTCTAAAAAATTTGTGGTGTACGTCTTTCTGATGTAAATGAGATATCCTTTTAATGGATAAAAAGACATAATGTTACATTAATGAGGTGCGAAAATTGATGAATGGGCCACAAACTCTGGTGTTATTTGCGTCATATGTCTATACTATATAGATGTTCAGTTACAATTCAAAGTAAATGTCATGTGTCTCTCAAACACAAAACCTGTTTAAGCATTTTTATGTCACACCCAAAGTTTAAAATTCGGCCAATTAGTTTTTTGTCCAAGAGGATTGGTCAAAGTCCGAAATACTTGCAATTAATATTGTATATTCTACTTCGGCTGGCCATTTCGTAAAGTGGCTAGAAATGCTTGACCAAAGCCCGATGTGATAATGGTAGACTGACCTGTAGACGTCACATCTTTCGCTTCCGGTGTGACGGCATGCACGTGTAGAAAGGAGGATTCCACGTTCTTGAGAAGGTCCTGCCAATAATTATTCGACACTTCTCTCCGTTAGTTTTTCGACTCTATTTGACTTGTTTATACATGATGTGCAACGCATTTGCTCGAAATATAATTCGTCCTTTTGAAGGATGCAAATTTAATCTTCTTCTCTCAAATAATTTTTTACAGCGTACACGTTCAGTGAATAATTTCTATTATTGCTTTAATACGAGAACAGAATAACACGAGATCATATTTAAATATATTAAAAGCTTATTTTTAACTCCGATATGTTACTTATATGTGAACTCGTTTCTGAAACAATTGTTCTTAAAAAGCAACTCAACTAAACTCTCTTCTCTTGCTATAATATTTGGAAACTGTCGGCTACAGCGTTGAAAAAATCAGTTCTTTTTAATAGAAATTATACTATACCTTTCTAGCATCAAAATCCCTAATTGAATACTGAAATTTATTCCTATATTCGAAAATATCTGCTGGCCATAAACCCATAAGTGAAAATGAAGCTGAAGGGCCATAAACTCAGGAATTGAAGCAAGATTTTTAAATCTATAATTCAATCGCCTTTAATCTATCTTGCATGTATGCTTTAGTATATTTCCTTAAGTTTACTTGCTGAAGAATTCATCTTTATACGTCATATGTATTTTTAAAAAAGAACCAGAAGGTGCCCTTTCCTATTGACAGATTTTACTGCTATAAGCTGTCATCCGCTGGAATTCAGTACTGTTATTCTCGTTTGTTTGTCGTGACCAGGCTTAACAAATGTAAACATTTCCGATCGTTAGAAAGAGTAAATTACTTTGAGCAATTTGAAGTTCCTTGGTTAAAGATGCTTATATTACTTAGCAACAGTAAAGATTAAAATGTTGATTTAAATATTTAAACTTATCGAATAAAAGGGGCTAAAAATATGGAATGTCCAACAAAATCTTTTTTTCTAATCTCCAGGATTTTTACACCCTTATATTTTCCGCTCACCAGTCCCTAACAATTGTATCACGATTCTTTTGGAATCGTATTATAATCCTAGCCCATTGCTTTCATTCGTCATATGATTATGCGTTCCTGAAAATAATTTATTTATATCATTTTTTTTATTTCTTGAACTTTCTAGATTATGTGTAATGTTCTCGTCGGAAACCTTTCGTAGACGGGTTTAAAATATTTTTTACTGTCGCATTTAAATAAAATGTTTTCGTCATGTTTTTTTATTTGTTGCCACTTGCAATTATATAACTAAAAATATAACGAAAGTAATAAAAATAATAAAATTTACTGAAGCTTTCATTGCCCCCCCCCAAATAATTCATAGTTAGTATTATCAAAATTTACACATTTTTATATGAAAAAATATTTATATTTAGATGTATATTAAAAGATGTATTCAGATGTATATTAAAAATATCTTCATATTTTCCTTCTCCGATACTACATTGTTTTTATTAATTAATTTTTATTTATTTTAATTAGAAAACAAATGAAAATTAATTTTTAAATACATTAAAATGGCAATGCTTATTCAAGGGTTCATAATATATCGAAGCAATATCTCTGAAAAATAGAATTTTGAACTGGTTTATTGTAATCTTAATTCCATGGCATTTCTTTCCCCACTATGTTTTGAACTCATTTTTTTTAAAATTGCTGTGATAATAAATAAGTGGCCCTTACATATATATCAAATTATGACAGTGTGACTAAATCAAGGATTCATTCTTTATTTGTTTCATATTTGAGTAGCCTCTTAGCCGATGCAGTTCCAAAGAACTGCACCGTTGCCCAGGGAACACCACGTGGAGGTGGGCTACTTTCGTTCCCCGCCCACCCACCCTCCTTCGCTGCATCCGAAGTCAGTTCTGATCTCAAAACTGTATCGGACAGCCGACGACAGTTGCGATGTTAAACTGCGTCCTTCTGCGACCGGTATTTCACTGGAATATCCAAGGCCAAGCAGAATTGGTAGATCTCGAAGGACTCTACCACTGGCACTCCCTCGGGAGCCATCCGTGCAGGCAGACCCAGGGCAGAACACATCATGTAGACCTCGTAGGACTGAACAAGAGGAACTGCAGGCCTCTGGGCTGCAGATGGAGCCAGTTGCGCCGGTAAATCGAGAGCCTGGCAAATCCTCCATACCGCGTAGGAGCGAACCACTGGGACGGATTCCGCTCGAGTCGCAGGGGGATCAGATGGTGCATCAACACCCTGATCCGAATCGGGATCGAAAAACAGATCCCCGAGTGAGGGTAAGTGGGGGAACATGTAATATTTCAACAGTTCCATGGTCGTCCACAGGACGAACCATCCAACGATGGCCGAAGCCTCGTTGAACTCAAAAAAAGCACTAAGCATAGCTCAGCAAGAAAAAAAAGACACACAACGATCAGTTGCAAAAAAAGGGATGATTTTTAACAGAGCAGAAAAGGTTGATTTCATTGTTTGTGTTTTATAACTTCTTTATTTATTATTTAAACAATAATATTTCTATTAACAACAATATCAGAAGTGATTATTGAAATATTTTCTTCGTTGTAACAACTAAAATATTTAAGCAATATTATTAAGTTAACAATTGAAAAGTTCTAAAACTTTAGCTTAGAGTACAGAATAAGGGAATGAGAGGGTGTTAAATACTTAATTAAATCTGATCACTAATTGGATTTTCTGTGATAGTTAAAGCTTGTTTGTAATTGAAATCGAATAATATATGTAGAAATATTTGAAAGAAAATTTGAAAATATTTACAATTTGCTTAGTATGGGGGGGGTCAGTTGCTCTTCTATATATCATATGAATCAAATTATCGTTTGAATTTAGAAATGTAATAGTAAAGTATGGTAGTAAAGAAGGAGGGTAATCAAGCTAAAATTTAAATTTAAAAAACTGTAAAAAAAGTTGCATAAAACTTAATTTTAAAGATAAGCACCTTATACCATATAGTATCATAAGAACATCAGCACTAAAACTATATGAAAACCATACAATCAGTATTTCCTGTACATACGCCATTAAAAACATTTTACACGTAATTTAATATATAATTAAAGAAAAAATGTAAGTAAAAACTTTATTTCAAAAATGAAGTGTAAAAGTCGAAAGTTAACTAAATGAAAAAGTCAAAAAGCCCTAAAATATAAAACACTTACTGAACTAATGTTCAAAGAGGCTGAATTCAAAGAACACCAATTTTCTGAGCCCTCGCATGAGCCTTCAGTATATCGTAGTTGAGTGAAGAAAACCGAGTACAGATTTCGGGCGGCCCTTTTTCAGCGGAATGAAACTTAAAATTCCTTTCTTAGTTATAATTTCAATGATAAGGTCCCGTACATAATTTATTTCAATAATTGCATCTTTAAATTACCACGTTTACACGCTTGTCAATGATCAGAGAGGCAGAAGGGCAATCCATATATAGTTTGTTTTCAAATTTGTTAGATATCTATAGTTTAAATGTAAAATCTTAGCAACAATTTTTTTCATTTTACTTTCTTTGTTTTGCAATTATAATTCTAACTAATATTCTGGACGTTTGTCTGATAGACTTTCCTTGATTGTACTTCGTTTAAAAATTCAATAGAAATCCACAAATCTGAACTATAGATCATATACAAAATTTCTTCCTTCAAGCCGAAAGCTTTTTATGAATTTTCTGTTAAAAAACCGAGATTTTTTTTTAATGCTTCCATGATTCGAGAAAGCCGGAAACGAAGAGATTTGTCAAAATCTAGAATTTGAATATTTTTTTCGATTAGAAAGACTTCGCATTGGAGAAAGTAAAAAGAGATAAAATAAATTGCTATGATTTAAACTGCAACTTTGTTGCTATGTATTTTCTTTATAATAACTGTAATTTAATGCTGAATTTTTAGAAAAAAGTATCCTCTCATATTTTGAATTACTATGTGCTTTGCATAATTTCTTATTGAATAGAGTAACTAATAAGCGATCATATTCTTTTAAAAGCTCAAAATTTAATGTTTATACATCTGCTTTTCAAGTCAATATCGCTTTGAAGCTATAACTTTTTTGTATGTGATTAAACTGTCAGTTACCAAAATAGTTGTCGTTTCTCCCTATATTTACAAAATATTGAAAGATAATTTATTTGTTGTTGTTTTAAATGGAACTTGCCATAGACAAATTCGCCTATGCCTATCACCGACTTTTCAGCCGAATGAGCGTCTCTTGTTTCAAGTAGGGCCAATAGTATGACTTTGCTACTCACTCATCACATTACACAGCCCCTTTTTAGTGGGAGGGAAAATTCACACTCCTCACAGATAAAACACAGAAGAACAACCATGTCCTAACCGGGACTCGAACCCGGAACGCCCTGATAACGGGGAAAACTCACTACCCTTATGCCGGCTTATATTTTACTTCAAAGTGTGACTGAGAATGTACAGTTTTTGAATTCTTTAACTTGAAGTTTAAGTTTAAAGTTAGTGAGTGTTTTACAGTTTCGATATAACGATCATATGTTGAATTCTCACATGAACTATTTGTATTATCTTTTTCGTTTATGCAAAGATCAATAAATCATTAAATTTCCGATTATTTGAACCTAAATTTTATGGAAATTTTCAACTTCAATGACAGAAAGTCAAATTTCATCTCACTTTTCATTGCGTTTTTCACTTATCATGATTACCTGCAGGCCGACCATTATCGAATTGCACTCAATATCCGATGGTAATTTAAAATTTTTACTCCATCCGATTAAATTGTAAACGGATTTTTTTCTCACTATAAATTAAACATAATAGCTAACCAGGGGGCATGGACTCTTCAAAATGTCACCCATACACTAATAAATATGCTTTCCTCACCTTTCCATTGCATAAAAATTGAATTGTGTAAATTGATCTTGATTAGAATTGTAAGCAGCTCAAGTTACCTGAATTTTTTACAAGGAAATTGAAAACTAGGTAAGGAAGAAATGTGGAAAACGAATACTTCTTCTGTACAGCCGACCACCCTTCCACCACTGAACGTAGCAGTATCGACAGGATTTGTTGTGGCCGACTGAGAAAAAGAATACTAGCCCATCCCTTCTTACTTAAGCCTAGATTTACAGATAACATACGTATGCATTTTGTATCTCATCTTATACTGTACTTATTGAGAAGAAAGCCAAGTATGTATTTAGGGTGACTTCTCTTTGATAAATTAGCACTAAAATTTGTACATTAGAGTTACAGTTTTACTAACCAATGTTTAAAAATATAATCCTGTGTTCAAAAATACTAACTTTTATTTATTTAAGATATTGTTTTTATTGTATTTTTAAATGTCACTTTATACGCATGATGATATGAGTATCGCATTCAATGGCATTATTCAAAATTAGACACAGATTTACGTTTTAAATGCTGAAACCATGAACCATATTTTATTTATTTAGCTTTAAACTTATCATAATCAATGTGTTCATTTTTTATCGGACAGATAGACAGGCAAAATTCTATAAACGGACTTCCTCCACTATTTAAGGGAAATCTTAAACTTTGGTGTAAAGTACATGTCAAACTTCATTCTATGATTCAAAACATGTTTTGAGTTAGGACAGTTCACGGACAGACTTACAGACATATTTCGAAAGTTTGGTTTTCCACCTTCACCGTGGCGATTCATTAAAATCCCGGGTTTGAATTTTTATAGGATTACAATGCTCTTTCGATATATGCCGTTTTACACACGATGAAATAAAAATATTTTCATACGTGAAGTTGCATTTGGTGGGTGCAGATACATCGATCAAATAGCCAAATCCAAATACTTGGAGATGATCCGGAGCAGTCAAGAATGCGTTCTCAAATAGAAACCGTTCCTTCCGTGTTCTTTGACTATCTGCTCGGTAAAAAGTGCAACCATTCGAAGTGTCAGCCCTTTCGATATTGCGGGTGAAGGATGCTGTTCGATCTTCCGATGCCTAACAAGCCCCAGCTGCGGGCTAGGGGCGCAACATTCCCTCTAATGTCATAATAACAGCCCCGGGGAGAAGAGGACGGGGCCCGGAAGTTCGCAATCGATGCTCTCTCGGTGTAAAATATTCCAGAAAGGGCTTCCCCCGACGGACAGGTAGGGCGGAATTTCCGGAAGAGGTTTTGAGTAAGTTATAGCAGGAATAACTGGATGTTGCTTTCAGGGAAATTGAGTTGAGCAGGTGTACTGAAAATGAAATGCATAAGGGATCTGGACGGAGAGAAGCTCAGCTTTTAAGATCTAGACCCGTGTACGTAAAAAAAAGGTTACCAAATAAATATCTATGACAACTACAGTACTCAGTCCCATGCATATTTATTACTAAATATTCTTTATTTTAAAAACTCTTCTCTCTTCAGAGTAATTATAGATTTCTCTTTTTAAGTTATTCGATAAATTTCCCCATTTTATAAAACATTCTGCCACATTTTGATACATTGCTAGATAATAATAGAAACGATTTTTTAATTGCCATTTAAATATTAGAAATTAATGTTTGCCAAAAATGCAGTTATGAATACTCCAAACAAACGGGAAGACCGCGGTGGCTTGGTGGTTAGGTATCGTCTTCGGGGTCGAAGGATTCCAGGTTTGAGACGTGATTCTACCAAAGAATCATCGTGTAAGCGAATCTGGTATAAACTAAATACGTTTGAACCAAGTGTCCTGATAGTGTGGCGTGGAAGTTTGGAGAGAACGGTTCCAGATCAGGTGTTGTTCCTCATTAGCTGAACAAAATTATGTTCATTCCAAAATAGCCCTAGTCTTCTTTTAAATGCGACATTAGTATAACTAAACTAAACCAGATAAACTGAAATTGTTAATCCCTTCATGAATATGTAGAATTTTTTTCTCTCTGTTATAACTTGTTGCATGGTTTTCTAATCTCCTTAAGTGAATCAAGATTTTTACAAATTTTGTTTAGAACGAGAAAGTGTTTTTTTTCTTGTAAAATATTATAATCCAAATCTTAATTCTTAACATATTTCGAAATTCGCTTCTTAATTATTATGCAGCAAGTCAATTACGGGTAGTACCTTATATTACAACCTTTTACAAACATATTACGACCTTTTTTGTGTGTGTGGTAAATGCTTAAAATGGAATGCAATTTTTTAAAGCTTTGCCTTGTTGTTTCATATGACTGAAAAAGCTTGAATAATGGAATAAATTAATTTGAGCATGAATTAAATAATATAATTACTACGAAATAAACACGGAAGTGAGCATTCTAATTAGGAGGTAATGCCCAAGGAAAAACTTTTCATTCTTAATTTTAATCCTGATAAAAACACACTATTGAATATGTTTATGGATAACTTTGAATTTCAGTGTAAGCATAAAAACATTCTTAAGATAATGAATTAAATAATGTTTATTGAAATTTAAGCAAAAATTTATACAAAAATGAATTTCCACCGCCAAAAAGGTTTTTAGTTTTAAGATAATATGAGAACCATTTTTTTAAATAATTGTTTGAATGGCATGGCTGTCAATTTCCATTGATATATTACGGAGATTAATCATCTGACGAAGAAGTAAGCATATTTTGAGGCTTAAACTTTCTGTTTGACATCTATTTCATGACTTTTTTTATCTTTTTTTCTGATTAAATGGCATTTTGGAGGACACGGCGAGCATTCGCAAAACATTTCTATTAGCATTTGTACACCATTAATTAACGAAGTGTTGAATAAAATGCATCTGTAAAAATGTTGAATGAAGCATTCGAAAACACTTCTACAACGGTTTTATTGTATTCGACTGTTGCCGTTCGACAAGAAATAATAAGACCGACTTCTGTCTACCTACTTTAGTGATTTAAAGATATAGGAACTATTGTTTGCGTATAAATATTAAATAATCGACTTTTCTCACTTTTATTATGAAGTGATATATTTCATGCAAAATAAAAAAAATGAATAAATTGATGATTAATTTTTTTATATTATTTTATCGATACTTAAAATAATTTCACTTTTTTTATTTATTTAACTTATAAAAAATTGAATAAAAATAGATTTTCATGCTAAAAATCCTGAAAGAATTAAGTTTCTAGATATGAAATAAGTTAGAACAAAGATTTTATTATGTTATAACATAGCTGATTCAGGAGGTACATTAAATCTAATTCCGTTGGTATTCTGCCAAGAACTAAATATGCATTTTTCCCCTAACATATATTTCATTAGAAGCCAGTAGTAATGTTTAGATCATTTATTTATTACCCAAGCTGATGTAATATATCCAAAAAGTATGTTGTTGGAAATTATTCAGCTAGAAAAAGTAAATTTTGTTATAACATAAACTTGTGTATAATTATTACAGAATAAATCATTCTAAACGTAAAATAATAATGGCACATAATACAAATTATACAGAATAAACATAATATAAATTATACAAAATAAACTTAAGAAAGCATAATAATTATATTGAGTTCTATATCTGCTTTATTTCAAAATCTTGAACAAAAAATGGGTTAAGATGCCAAGATATTTACGATATTTATATTTAGCAACATCCAAACCTGAAGATTCAGTTTCTTTGCTCTCAAACTGGCCTTTCTAATTGTAATTGTAAGCAGTTATCGCGGAACGAGGGTTGGATCTATTTTCTTCTCCTCTGAATTGTATTTTTTGAAAAATATGATTTTTTTTAATAATAATTTATTTACTAACCACCTTCGATGACCAATTTTTCCCACCTTTTTGATGACATCGATTTAATAATCTCATATCAATATTAATTAAAGCCATTTAAATATTACATGTGCAACAAATATGAAGCATGTTGATTTGTTTTTTTTTTCTAATCTATATTAATAAAAATGAAACTCGAAATGCGTTGCTAAGCGCAAAATTGGAGAACGGCTCGGCCGATTCGGCTAATTTTTTAAAAAATATTTTCGTTAAGACACGAGGATGGTTCTTATGGAGAGAAAAAATGAAAAAACTGCGTGGAAAATAGTTAAAACGACACTTTTTTTGCTTTCCCGCCAAAAATCTTCATTTCCTTCCCCCACAACAACTGAATTAGATAACAGGAAGTAATAAATTATTATTTGTTTAGAAAGAAATACTTGAAGTCAGTTCATTCATAGATAACGGGATGTTTAAAGAAGAAAGAAAATAGTTGCTTTTATTATTAGACGGTATGAATATTTAATCTATGCCTGTTCAAAATAAAGTCTGGACAGAGAAGAAAAAAAAGAATAACAAATGGAAAAAAGGGTTTATAGAAAGAATAGTAGTGAAGAAAAAAAGGATAGAAAAGAAAAGAAGGGTGTGTGTGTCACCATTATTTCGTCTGTGCGAGGCATTTTCCAAGCTTTTTTTAAGCTTTTGCATCTCTTGAAAACCAATTGTGTCTTTATTTGTTTAGTGTATTTACATTTATGAAAATTTGAATCTCATTATTCTATAAAAACAGAATTTTAGACCTTTCCCTCCATCATTTAAGTAAAATATCGATTCCGGGACAATCATTGCTCGGATAGAAAGAGAAAGATGAGTAGTACAGTGAACAGATCATCTGAAGAAAATAATACTATAAATGAATTATATGATTATCAAAATTTGTTTGGTTTAAAAATATTTTGGTGAAAAACCTGTTATGAGACACAGCTACATAGAATATTAGAGAGCAAACTTTAGCGATCATTAATACTGGCGAACCGACTGGTCGCTAAAGGCGGCTAGTTGTGAATAAAACTGATGAAATTGATCTAGTGATTAAGGTTGAAGATTGAATCAAGGATTTATTTTTAATATTCTTATAAATGTGGCTGGAGGGATTTAGCTATCATCTATGACATGTATAGGAATCTTGAGATTTTATGGGAAATAAAAATTGGCCAAATCATACACTAGTTGGAACTTGGAAACTCTCTCGCGATTTTTTTGATGAAGGGAATTTTTGTGGTATATCTCGGAAATAATGTATCACAATGGATTATCTGTCGGCAGTTCTGAACCAAACTATAGTGCATTCATAGTACTTGATAGTGTGTTTTCAACCTTAATATTGTTCTTACTATTGGTGTCTAGATTTTTAGGGTATGATATAGAATAGCATATTATAATCTAGACCTAGTGGTGTAGGACCAAGAATTGGTTATAAAAAGGAATATATGAGCTTTTATCATTCAAGGTGATCTTGAAGGCTTAATTATTCCCTGACCAATAACCATTAGCAGTATATTTAGGAGTAATGAATCATGAACTTTTAAGTAAAATGAAAAAAATACGAATTCAGACAAGTTATTGAAACTAGAGGACTGGCTCCTTCATTTTGCTAATTTTAAACGTAAAATTGTCTTATATCATTTACAATGAAAATGAATATTTCAGCAATATAAATTAAAATAAAATTTTATATAAATTCTTTTTTCGTAAAGACTTCTCATTGATCTAAAAAATTAAAGCGCACCGTAAATTAGTTGAAAGTATCCATAACCAAAGATTCACATGGCAATAAAATGGATCTTGATCCATTGAATGGTTCGTATTGTAGCAAAGTGGATCTTGATCCATTGAATGGTTCATATTGTAGCAAAGTGGATCTTGTTCCATTGAAGGGCTCATATTATATCAAAATGGATCTTGAACGATTGAAAGATTCATATTGTAGATAGCCGGCGTCCTGGCAATGAGGTATCGTGTCTTGGTCAGGGGTATCCTGGGTTAGATTCTCGGTTCGGGCATGTTTGTTTGTTTTTTGTGTTCTGAGCGTAAGGTGTGTGAATGTGTCCCCTTGTAAAAAGAGGTCTTCCAAGCGAATGTGATGAGTGAGTAGCAAAAGTCGTACTTTTTGGGACCTAGTTAGAGCTACTACAAAACAAGAGACGCTAATTAGGCTTCAATCGCTGACTACCTCAGCGTGCTTGTCCATGGCAAGTGCCATAAGAAACAACAATAACATATTGTAGAGAATGCATGCTTGAGGATTCATATAGTAGTAAAATGTATCCTCGGTCTTGATCACAGATGCCCCTGTGATCAAGAATGATCGTATACGGCAATGACTACATATGCAATCAATCCTTAATTATTTGCATTTCCGTTATGTATTTCACGATATGTTGTATTAGTTGTGATAAAAGGTAAAAACTGTAATCTTGTGCATATAAATGATTTGTAAAAATGCATTTCCATTTCCAGAGTTTCAGCAGCATAAGCCCCCCATGCTACTTGGGTTGTTTCCTTAAAACAGTTGAATACGCTTAAAATCAATCGATTGTAAACGAATTAAGGCCGGGCTCAGCTGTTGGAATCTTCCTCCATTTGGAAGGGCTTTTATGGTGATTGCATTCATTTCGGTTTGCACCAACTGAAACCGGCATCTACGAAATCCATAACTTCGTTAACTCTTTTATCCATCCTCTTCCACTTTAATTTCGGGCGTTTTGTTTCAATTGTAAGTAGTAGGATCAGCGATCTAATTTTAACTTTCACGCTCAAACGATTCTTCCATTGTCTTTTAATGTCCAATAAGTTTTATAAAGGATCAAATGAATTCAGCATGATACACTAAGTTCCAATATTTCAATTACGTAAACAATCTGATCTGGAATTACTATGTCAGCTTTTGTCATTGTTATACAGTAGAAGAATTAAGCGCAGATGTGTTTATTAGCATTTAGTCTATTTTGACAAATCAGACAGATTCATAGCATAAAGTCAATTCAGGTTCACTCTAAATTCAAATATGCAATGTCTATATAGTTTGATGGCAAAGGATGTAGGGTCTCAACAAGACTTTGGTAAACGTGCCATTAGATATTAGATTATATACGGATGTACTTTTGAATTATTATTATTATTATATTATTATTATGTAAAACCCCAACCGAATTTTGTAACTGAAAGAGCTAATTTCAACATATATTGAATGTATGTTTCAGAAAGTTGAAAAAAAACTTGTGGTTTTTAAAACATTTTTTTTCAAATATAAGTTTTTATCTATATCCAAAAGCAAGTGTTATAAAAAAAATTTAAGTCGAATTCTACTTAGGTCAACAAAGAAAAGTTTATTAAATACTTACAATTAGTATAAATAATTTATAAAAAATAGATTTTTGCAAGAATTGAACTCGTATTCTTCACCTTCAAGTGAAAAAAAAACTCAAAACCTTGCATTTTACCGATTGAGCTATTGCCAATCGATTTTAGTTTTCATTATTCAAAACTCTATTTTTAAAGTATTAAAAAGTAATTAAATTGAATGAATGAATCAATATGTGAAGCACTGTATTAACATCGAGTGTCGCCCTCCACAAGATTAAAAATATATATTTGAGCTTGAGTGGACGAATAAAAAGTATTTTATTAACAATTGAAAATTTGAACAATATATAT
>JAOUZG010043976.1:2294229-2313043 GCA_026289955.1 Argiope argentata | reverse complement strand
TATATATATATATATAAGGAGAGTGTGGGCTAACAGTAGGGATTGAAAAAAAACATTTCTGAAGTAAAAAAAACATTAGAAGATATTTGTATGTCAGATTAACAATTTTATTAGCAATCTATTTATTTAGAAAAGTCATGGATATTCTTCAAGTTTATCACATAATTTCTAGAATTAAGATATTTGATGATTAACCACTTGTTGACAATTATTTTAAAAATTTACTCAAAATATCACGTAGTATTGATATGATCAATATTCTTTCAATTAAGTGCCCTGAGCTGTCAAAAAGCGTAATAGAAACTGGTTTAATGAAAAAAGAAACTTTTCGGAAAACCAAAACAACTCAAAAAAGCTTTTTAATAGGTTCATTGCCAGAATACAAGCATGGGATATTTTGATTATATATGTAATTAGATCATCTCTTCTTTGTTTTCTCTTAACTGTTGTAGAGACGCAGTCATCTAATTAAATCATCATTAGTCATCTAATTTACAGGTGGGCCTAACACGTCTGTAACACTGAACGAAATTTAAATACATCTTTGCCAACACGAAATTTCGTCTTCTGTTTTGGCGTCCAACAACTCTCCCGGGTACTTTTTACGTGTGTGAATCAATCAAGCTAAACGTAAAAAGAAATTAGTTATGGGATAGAGAATTTCACTTCATATTTGATTGTTTTTTTCTAATGGTACTTACCATGGATAAGCTCACTAACGCAGTCAGCCATTTTAAGCTGAGGAGAGGTATCTTGTGTTCAAGTAGCGCCAACTAAGGCCAAGAATACATCTTAGCTATTTACGCATCACATTCGCTTGCACAGCCCCTTTTTACGGGGGGGGGGACATTCAACATCTCGTAAATAGAACAGACGAAGAACATCCATGCCCGAACCCAGGGTACCCAGAACAAGGAGAAGACGCGCTACCCCTGTACCAGGACGTTTGTTCATTATTTTTATTGGATTGTAGCAAAGATCAGTCAACAGAGGTCTTCAATTTTTCTTGCTTTATTGTAGTGCTCATATTTTTCCTTCACGACACGGTATTATTAAAATACTTACAAAATTGTACTTTTAAAATGCTTACAAAATTGTAGCGAGAAGGAATGAATTGAGATCTGCTGATTGATGAAATTATCTCTTCATTTGGACATTATTTATAATAATTTCTTTCACTTTTATTTTTATTTTTTATTTGTTGTGTATTTTTTTTCCTTTAGTGGATCACTATTTCACACAAATATCTTTTAATAATTTGTCTTAATTAGAGAATTCTTGAACATAATAGATGCAGAAAATGATACTGCAATAAAGTTTAATTTTCCATGCTGCTATGTATTTACATCTAAAGTGTACTGCAAATAATATTTTTATTATTATTTTTCAAGCAATCAGTCAATGTGAAAGGGATTTTAATTTACTCTCATTAGTGAATCTTACGCAATATATCCAAATTGTCATTAACCGGATAACAGTCCGTCTAGACAGGCTCATTTCCTAGCATATTAATATTTGATCAAAGGCGTATTCTCTACTTTAAGCTGTATACCAGCTCAAATATTTTAACATTCTTTCAAAGATCTATTCAAAGCGATTTTTAGAAATAATGATTTGAAAAGATATGTTTCATACGTAAGGGCCTACTTAAAACCCCCATGTCTCATAACACTATAAGTGCATCATTAATTCTCAAATTCCCAGGGAGAAATTTATCTAAACATTTGCCTTATATCTTCAAGATATTCTTCTAAATTATTTCAATCAAAAAATATTATAAGTTTATTCCCAATTGTTTACTAGTCTCAGTGTCAAAAAAAGCTAAATTTATAAACAAGGAAAGATATTTCTTCAACACTTTCTTTTATATTCTCTGATCAAGATGTTAAATTGGATAAATGTATAGCGTAATTCTTGGCGAGCGTTTTTCTCCCTTCTGAGATTAAACCCTGCCATATAGTTGAAAGTATATAAAGATTCACATGTGTTTTTCCCAATCAAATGAAACAAAAACTTGATGGAAAACTGCAAAATTCCATACCAAATTTGATGTATTTACATAATTGGTTTTTTGGGTTATCGCGTTTACATGATTCTGAAAAGTACAGACGAATTCTTTGATAGATTTGGCTCAAAATTTCATACATGTCTACATTATACAAATTAATTATGTGTATCGTACTTTATCTGTCTACTTCTCTTTGTTTTTTAATTACAGTGTTAACTTTTATTCGAAAGCCGGACCGACAGACTTGTCTTAAATTGAGTTTGCTTACAATTTAAAAGAAAAAGAATTGAGTATACATCAAATTTCACTCTTTTAACTGTAGCATTCTTGGATTATTTTTTAAAAGCGATACAGATGGACGAAAATTTTTCGAAAACATGTTTTTTGAGCCCAGGCTGGTCTAAAACGTAAAGATTCGTCAAAACAGAGTTCGAATTTGTTGACAACCATAGTACTTTTGAGGAAGTAAAAAATAGATTCTATCTTTAACTCCAAAGCAATTAATATTCTCCTACAGCAAGTGAATTTTTTTTTTCAACAGATCCATTTGCGTGCATCAACATGCTCTATTACCTCTTTTCTTCGACTAACTGTGTCATCTCGCTGTGGTCTTCCATCATTCCTTTGGACAGCGAAAGTGTCAGGTAAACATGCTCAGAAAATTCCCCGTAAAAGAAACTTCCAAAATTCGACTAAAGATTTCCTTCCCTCTGGGTCACACTTTGGGTCTATTTCTAAGAACCATCTTTTTCCTTTCCGATTCGAGGAATGTATTCTTCCTTTTCCAAAAAGCTACTGGAAACTCTCTTTTCCAACAACCAAATCGATCATGGTTCTTACGATTTCCTCTAGATGGCGCTGCTCTCACCACCGTTCGATATTCCACGAAGCTGCCACCCCGTGAGCAATACTGGCGATCGGAAAACGCAGTCGTCGGACCTCTGGATGGCCGTGGTCGCCGCGATCTCCACCATACGGGAAGGTCTAGATTAAAAGTGTCCACCCTTTTAAAGTGACCTCTGCAGTGGAGATTTAACCGCATATTCTGATTTGCACTGAGGAGATGCTGGATTGCCAACGCACTAATGGTAAGCCAACAACAAAAAAATATTTTTTTCAGTGATTCTTTCGTGAGGATTCGCTCTGTTTCTGTTCTTTCGCAAAACAACGAATCCTTTTTGTGACCTCACAATCTCGGCGGAATGGACGGAAGATTTGAGATTCGTTTTCTATTTCTTCTGTTAAAAGACTTCGGTTTTGCGAAAGTGTAAAGTTCGAAGAACAAAAAAAAAATAGTTATATCCATGAAATTTAAAGTGAACTAACTCCATAAAGAAATAGAAAACAAATGCTAGCCCCGGAAATAAATAAGAAACAAAATGAGATAATATTATATTATGAGCTTTCTGATTTTACTTTATTGCTCGTGAATACTTAATTATTTTTTTACAGTTTCTTTTGTAGAAATTGATTTTCGCTTATATTTTTTCTCTCCGAAACTTTTATCGAGTGTGCCCAAATTCTGTTTTTAAGTACAGGACTTTTTGGGGAGAAGAGGGAGCCTTTTTAATTGAAAAATCTTTTATTGGGAATAATTTCTTCTAATTCTGAATAAAAAACGTTGTCTTCATACAGATATGAAAAAAAACTTTACGTTTTTTTATATAAAGTAAAAATTCATAAGGTATTTAAATCTTCCATATTTATAAAATTTCATAATGCAAACGAAATTTCATGTGATAATATTTTTAACTTTTACGTCAAAATGCAATATACTAATTTTGATTTCTTTGAACTAGCATATTCATTTTTTTGCTATATAACTACTAACAATGGATATACAAACATACTTTTTTCTTAATGTGTTAGACACCATCATAAAATACAAATTGGTTAGGAAGAGTACATTGTTTTTGTAAAAATTACTACATTCATCACATTGCGTCCCATAAAATATTTTCTAAAGTTCTAATGTAGTTATAGAATCAGTGATTTTTTTAATCATATCATATAATTAAAAAAAGCGTTATATATATTATGCTCAATTAAAACAAGTTAATAGAATAATATTAAGCAGCAATATCTTTATTAAAAGTTTACTTGCTAAATCTTTTCATTTGAATTATCCTTAAAAATCGTCAAATGTATTCAATCACTTCTACTTGGGCTACGGAAAATTTTGCACATTAATTATGGTTTATGTAATAAACAAGTTTAAATTATTTTTAGCTCTTTAATTAAATTACTAAATTTAATTGATTCGCATACTTCTGATTTGAATTTAATTCCTTTTACAGGTATATTGCTAATAAGGTACTAATATATTACTATTAAGCTTTTCTTATATAAATTATTATTATAAATTTATGCCTATGAAATGCTAGAGAAAAAATATATAACTCTTCTTTTTATGTTAAAGTCAAAATATTTGTTTACTATAAAATAACGATTAAAGGGAAAAACTGAATAAAAATAGGGAATCTTAAATCGTAGAAGCGCTGCTGCAAAGAAGGGAAAGGGAAAATTTTAAATTATTCAGGCAAATACTATTTTGAACAACTTAAATATTAATGCGGCTGTTAGTATTACAGAGAATTTTCTTGAAACGCATAAAATAACATTTCCAACTTTTTCGAATCTTGTTTTGAACGTGAAACAAAGTAAACGTTTTGAATCTGAAGAAACGGTTGAATTTTAAAATGCATATATAAATTGTGTTAGAATTTTAAATGTAGTTTTAGAAATAACTTGTTTTCGAAATATACCGTAGCTTTCGTTGCATTAGAAGTGCAAACGAATCGAAGAATTCAAAAGTGTCATTTATATAATCTTTTTTAAACTGAATTTACGAGAGTAATTCAGTTTTAAAAAGTGTAATATTGTTCAAATTAGAAATGGAGGAAAGAAATATACGTAAAGAAACATAATATTTGCAATTCATTTGTGTTGATTTGTTTGTTAAGTTAATGTTTACTCAAACCAACTAAAGAGCTATTTTAATGAAGACTTCGTCATATTTATTACATAGGAAATCGAAAGCAAGAACGTCTTCTGAGTTTGCGTCCATTTCTCCATAGTTCAACGTCATAAAAGCGAAAAGACGCTCCATCATAAACATAGGATTTAGCGTACTCCAGAACTGAGAGCATCTTCGATTAAATGAATTTCAAATTGAAACATTTCAGTCTTGAAGCAAAAGGCCGCTGCTTATTTATTTATAGAGAATTATGCCAGGACGGCCCCGGTTGATAATTTACGATTTAATTTAAATTTTCGGACTATTCTGTAGTTGAAAGGGTGTCATTTTAGATGGATATCTTGCTTTTATATTATATATAGATAGCGAAGACGAGAGCAGCTTCGGCATTTTTCTTTATGAATGAAATGGGAAAAAAATGAGCTTTTAAAAAGTTTACTTAGATCTCAATTTTACTACCATATTTCTTTATTATAAAATTACTTTTTTTAATTTTTTACTCTTAATTTTTTGGGAGAAACTGAAAGAATTTTTCGCAGGTTTTCTTTTAATTTTTAATCAAATTAATTGAAAACTCATTTTGCGTAATTACATTATTATTGAAATGTTTTGGAAAATAATCTTCACCTAGCTGACTGACAACGGTTCAGACGTTCTCAGTTAGCTGTCGCCGTTTAATGAGTGGTAATTAACGTTTTCCTTGCAGATAAATTTTCGCTGTTTTGCTCAATCCATCGATCAAAATGTGCTATTTTTATTTTTTTAAATTCGCCAATTTTAAGCGGCACTCTATAGAATTACTCAAAACGCGTAGAAAAAACAAATAGTTTTAAATGCTTATTTTTTATAAAAAGAATTTACAATTGCACATCTACTGGAAATTTGACAATAAGCAAAATTATAATTTGGGAAATTTAAGCAATCCGTGTATCTTATGGAAGTAATCGAAGTTGTATGAATTCGTCCATAAGAAAAGATCTTAAGATACTTCAAAAAAATGTCGTTCATTTCAATAAATGAAATTACTGCTTCGTATATATTTTTAATTTATTAGTTTACTCATTAAAAATACTTAGAATAGTGTGTTTATATTTTTCATGATCACTTATTTCAATTTTTAATTTATCCGATACATTTATAAAAATATTGTTGTATGCATGTTATGTTATATATATGCTATTTTTATTAACTTCTAAACTGATCTTTTGGGATCAATTTCTGTTTTTTGACATTTCTCGAAGGTTTTTACATCTTGAAAACATAATAATTCGGAAAACTCTCCGTTTGCGTGTTGCTTTTCGTATCGCATAATATTTTGGCAATGGCATTTAAATCACAAATGGCTTTGCGGAAGAAATGCTCTTTTTATCGTTTTTATACCAGAATACAGAAAAAAAATCTTGTCTTGAATTTGTCGAAAAGTGAATATATTTTCGATTTCATTTTACTTGAGAAACTGGAACAAAATCTTTAAAGAAAATTTTGAAGTAGCGTAGTATTTTTCTCAAATCGATTAGATTTATCTGAGAAGTTAAAAGTGTACACTGATTCTTTTTTTTAGAGGGGAGAGGAATAACCATTTTTTTCAGTTCCTACTATTAGGTCACACTCTCCAAATATATATATATAATGTATAATTTTGTTTAAATTTTCAATCTTCAATAAAATAGTTTTTATTCATCCAATCAAGTTCAAGTATATTTTTTTTAACTTGTAGGGGATGACATTTGATATTATTACAGTTTTTTTAAATATTAATTCATTATTTTTATTAATTAATTAAAAACCAACTTTCTAGTCAATATAATTTTTTTATCAGTTATTTATAAGAATTGCAATTATTAGGCTCGGATAGCCTGGTTGGTAGGGCGTTGAATTCGCATTCCTTAGGCTGCGAGTTCGAACCTGCCGGCCAAAAATTCTGCTTATGTGGTGGATATTAAATCGGTCACGGTCACAAATTCTTCATGTGAAGAGTAATTTCCTCAGGGTTAGAGATGATCATTCTCTGTTTCAGATTTAAATTACGATCTGTGGAGGAATGAATGAATGAAATGCATGAATAAAACCCATCCCCCACGTAAAAAGGGTTTGTAGCAGGTATGAGCTAGAAGTCAGATTTTTGCCCTCGGGTGCTCAGGGGTCTCAGAAGCTTCCGCACCCCTCCTTCCGTTTTAAATGGAACACGAGAACAAGAATTGTAATTATTTAATAAAAAAATAACTAAAATAAAATTTCTTAACAGCCTAAGTAGAAATTGATTTATTTTTTTTTAAAAAAAACTTTTTTTTTCCTGCTAATTTAAAGAACGCGATTTTCTTTTATAAATTAGCCTTCCTAAATTTTATCCCGTTTTCCAAAAGAATAGTTTAAAATAACTTCACTTCTTATAAATAATATATTTAGACAATATATTTTTATTCATTAAATAATAAAGCGATTACAAAACAGAAAAAAAATTCAAAAATTTTGGTAACATTTTTTTTTATTTAGACTCGAAATACAAAAAAATATGAAATTTGAAAAATGAAATTTTGTTACGATTTATTCATGTGCCGTTCAGTAATATATATCTTGAAAGCCGCAAAAAAATAAATTATCATTCCAAGAACTCATAATTACGGAAGATTTCTTAGAAAGTAATTCTGGACTAATTTGTTTGTATTTTCTTTAATTCCTTGGTTAATTAGTCAGAAAATATTTTATTCTAATTACTGTATCAATTTCATTTTATTAAATCGCTTTAATTTTAATGAATTCGTCATTAAAAAATTAATAATTAATTTTCATTCCAATTTTTTGCGAATTCCGTTTCTGCTCATATATTTCCTAATTTCTACAGTTAATTAATCTGAGAATATTCAATTCTAAATATCCAGTTCTATTCAAATCAGCTTCAGAAACTGTTTCAGTTTTAATGAAATGCATTTCGAAAATTGAAATAAATATTCGCAGGTATGAAAACTATCGTATTTTTACTTATTTTCTCAATTTAGTTTCAATTAGTTTTTTTTTTCAATTTGAACAGAAATAAAAAGTGTTGTGTTTTACTTCACAAATTTAGTAAATCTGATAATATAGATAACTATTTACAAAGCTACTTTTATTCTACTTTTATACAAAGCTATTTTATTTATTTATTATTTTTAAATTTCTCAAAAACATACCCTATAGGATTTTTTTTCATTAATTTAAAACGCTATTATACTTTCAGCGACAGTGATAACTCCAAAACATTCCCACATACTCTCTCGTAAAGGTTTTATACCTGGCAATACTTTATCTGGCATTAACGTAGAGTAGTTACGAAACACTAACTTTTGGCAAGATTTTAGCTTTTTTACTGAATCATCGCATCACCTTGGCTAGATATTTGGTGATTATTCCCTGGCATGTTGTTATTAATATCCTAAAATCGTTTTTGTAATTCAGATGCGTTTTCTCAAAATGATTGAAACAAAAGTTTGACAGGAAATGCATAAGTGGTAATAAAATCCCTAAACAAATTTGATATAATAGTTAAGTCATTGCATTTTGGGATTATCGCGTTTTCTGAAAGTGCAGGCCGAACAGACGTTAGACGTTTTGTTTGTTTTGGCGCAAAGTTTGACTGGTGCCTACATTATAGATCTTAAAGTTTCGCTAGTCTTTCTCCGTAAGCTTTTCTTCCACATGTTATAGATCTCTACTTTACCACACTTGTTCGCCAGTGGTCATTGCTGTTGTTCTCGTGTTCTGTTTTACCACGGAAGGAGGGATGCAATAGCTTCTGAGAGAAGCCATAGTCATAGACAGACTCTCCGACCCACCACGAAGACACACCTTTTAATCATAAAAACTGAAGCACCTTACGACCGCAACAACAATTGGCGGAAACTGTGGTTGTGTAATGGCCATCTCCGGCTACGGTACAATCCTCCCCGAAGAAAGTGCGTCCCATCTTCGATGGGAAGAGTCTGACCCCCAGCTATTTGGGTACCCATAGATTGGCGAGATCCAACCTCCATAACGGAAACCTCTCATCCTCTATTAAGAGGTCCCCCCCTAAGAGTTAGTTTCTGAGGGCATGTACACCTGAGCACCCGATGCCAGAAGCCCGACTTCTAGCTCACCCACGTCGCAAACCTTTTGTACGGGATGGACTTCATTCGTGGATTTCATTCATTCATCCACAGATCGTAATTTAGACCTGAAACAGAGAACGATCACCTATGACACAGTACCCCCAGTGGTATTACTTTCGACATGGAAGACTCTGTGACCACGACAGATTTAACTTGCTCCAGCCACCATACACAGGCAGAGTCGCCGGTGGTCATTCCAGAAACTATAATGGGTATTGGAAGGGTTTAAATATTCAACTACACCAACGTTGACATATTTCCATATTCACACTTCATTTTGGTATGGTGTGGTCAGGTTTGTGTGGCATGGAGTATTTTTGAAAGGCCTATTCAAAGTTCATGCCTCATCAGGACGTCTTTACGTCAGATTATTCTATCCTAGAGAATAAGAGATAAAACTTGTATCAAAGCTGAATCTCGAAATGAATGGAAACACATTTTCGATCTCAAACCATTAAGCCCATGTAAATCTTATATTTCACAAGAAACATCATATTATAGATACATTATATCAACTAACATTATCCAAACTATTATTATAAAAAACAATATACTTATATAAATATATTCAAATAAAATCATCTATTATTAAAGAAAAAAATTCTTTCGAGTTATTTTTATATATTTAGATACAGCAAATCGCTATTAAACAATCCCTAGAGCGCTCAAGGAGAATTCTCTGAAGATCAACGCTCCAAAGAGACATTTTGCAGGGCAACTCGCTTAAGGTCAATGGTTAAGGTGACTGCATTCGTCTTTTGCGTCTCTGCTTTTAAGGCTCATCTTGGTCCATCCACCAACAACCCGTCTACCCGAAAAGGTGTAATTGGTCTTGAATGTTGCTAAGGGAAAATCATTATTTATTAATTAAAAGTCTTACAGCCATTGTCAGAATATTAACGGTAAATAAGGGCATACATTATAACAAGTATACAGTACAAGTTATATGGTAACAAGACATCTAATGTTTTGTAACAAGCACTGGAGCTCGATTTCTGATAGAGACATTTCAAGACCTTCGTCTATTCTAAATCCTTCGTTATTGTCGCAAATGCCAAATCATTGCCCTAACCTCAGTCAGAAGTATGTTTCTGTGAAACTTCCAAAAGAATTACTGTCCAAGAAAGCAATATTACAGATTCGTAGTAATATGTTCTGCCTCATCTCAACTCGAATTTTAAGCAACCACAGCATCATCACTTAATAAGACTAAAAAATCCGCATATTTCTTTCTTTTTTTAAGAATTCTAGAAATCCATCTTTAGAAGTTAAGTCGTTGTAAAAAACTATACTTTATTGAATGAAAGCACAGAACTGATAATGACGTTTCAACTATTAAATATTTTCTTATAAAAGAAATATATTTCCTGCAAAATCTTAAAAGCAGAATGAATGGTCTCCGTGGAACTTTCTCACATACTTTTCAACAAAAGTCTAATCCCACTTCTGCATAAAATTGTGGGCCTTGCTTAAGCACAGAATGCCTTACCTAAGATTGGTGAACGAAAGATATGAAATATATCTTTGTCGGAATCTTACTTGGCTTTTTTACTAAATTTATCACCAAAAGAAGTATTTTTGACATTTTTTTGCTGCCAATAGGACTAAAATTTGAAGTGACACTACAATCGCATTTTCAAGATATTATATGAAATTGAACTGCTTCAAATCATTGCGCTTATAAATTATGCTTTTAAATTTGTGTGGAAATGCAAACTTCTAGATGAGCAAACAAATTTGACAAACTTCGTTCGAGATTTGATAATAACCTATATTTTAAATGCTAAACCTGTGTTCTTATTGTATTCATCTAGCTCTATTTGTTTTGTAACTATCGTTCTCATTTTTACTCGAATTGATAGACAGACAAAACTTTTTGTAAATGGATTTAGCTGTATTCAAATTTGACTATAAAAAATTGCCGCCTCCGCTAAAGAATACTGGGTGATAAAGATGAACGGCTGTTACGCCTTTTGATTCGATGAAAAATATGAACTGACCTTTTTGCTAAACGTAAATATCAGAATCCGAAAACAGTCATTATTCAATTCCTACTATTACCTCACATTCTCCCTATATATATATATATATATATATATATAAAGAGTTCAAATTTTCAATCGTTAATAAAATACTTTTTATTTATTCAATCAAGTTCAAGTAATTTTTTTTAACTTCAGTGGATGGCATTTGATGTCAATACAGTTTTTTCAAATACTAATTCGTTAATTTTTTATTAATTAATTAAAAACTAATCTTCCCGCCTCATTGTAACTGTTAGGTCGCGATAACTCTGTTGATAGAGCGTTGAATTCGCATCCCTTGTGCTGCGAGTTCGAACCTGATTACATACTTCTTCATGTCGAGAAATATACCACTGGGAGAACTCAGTCAAAGGTGATCGTTATTCGGGTGCTCAGGGGTCCATACCCTCAGAAGTTACTGCACCCCTCCTTTCGTTTTAAAGCAGAACATGAGAACAGTAATTATAATTATTTATAAAAAGTTATGCAAATGAAATTTTTGCTAACTTCCTAAATGTTTCAAAGTAGGAATTGATTTTAAAAGATTTATATTTAACTTACTTATTATAATATATTTTCTTATTATATTTACATATTACGTTTTTTATATTACTTGTTTTCAATCTAGGAAAAAAGGAACAAGAAAATTTTTTTAAGTATTCTAGAAATTTTCGGACTGACGATTCCTTCTCGCTTTTAATAAAATTACTTCTTTATCATTGTATATTAAAAACAGTTTTCTGACTGTCTAAATTCGGTGACCTATCCCTAAATATGCCCTTTCATTCAGTAAACAATAAATAATTCATATTGAAACGATAAAGTAAACTAAGCTTCGTTTATCTCGACATTGATTAATGGAAAACATTCCATAAAAAAGCCATTTAAGAAGAAAATTGCTTGTTCCGGGTATAATTTACCAATTAAACAGGCACCAAAAAAATAGATCTTTTCCGTTCGAATCAATTTTACTTGTTGTTCTTTTAATGATCTGTTTCAAACATACGCTATCAATGAGGTGTCGAAAATAACGTACAAGAAACAATTTTCGGGTGGCCCATTTCAATCAAACTCAGATTTCTGCGCATCGATTGATTCTGCGGACTTCATTATTTTTTCATGACTCGAAGGTGAAATAAAAACACGCTCCACTCTTCCGCCGAAAAGTTGGGATTCAGCAAAACTTATCGATTAAGATCCTGTATCTGACGCAAAAGATAAGACCCGCGAGATTGAAAAAAAGCAGACCGTTTCTGAGATGCAAAGGGATATCAGAGATCCTTTACCTTTATGTTTCTCTCTTTTTTAATTTAATTATTTATGCGCAAAACTATACACTATGAGCTGGATTTAATTAACGTAATATCCTGGTGTATTTCAAAATAGATATTTCGTTTGAACTCTGGAGATCTCATTAAACTAACTGAGACGGTATTTATAAAATGCCCACTTAGATCTCTTACATTTCTCCCTTCTTGACTTCGAAATGATGGCAATTATAGTTATGAAAGTAGTGTCTAGATATTACAAAATGGTTAGGCACCAAGCGCACTTTGCAACGCCACCTGATGGAAAACACCATAATTATTGTTCCATCCTAGAAAAAAAGATGAAAGAGCATGAAATTTCATTGTTTTAAAGTTAGAGATAGAGTAAAAAAGAAGTTAAGTTAGTCTTCATGAATAGCTATAAAATAATTAAGAAAATTTACGCTTAAAATTCAAATTACTTTATTGAGATTATACAAAATCGATGTCCCAAAGCAGGAGCAAAAGCAATTATAATATATTCTTTTTTATGGAAACTCAAACAGCAAATACACGTGACCTTTCAACCCACCATAGCAGAACTTTCGATGATCTTTTACCATTGTTCATACTAGCAAACTACTTTTAACTTTTTTTCTTTCGAATAAATTTCTAAAGTTATAAAATACATCAATAAAATCAATATAAAATAAAAAAAGAACAAAGATAAAAGCAATTTTTAACATTTTATAAGAATTTACTTCAAATGTTTACAGGCTGAATAACTGCATGTTTAAAGTTGCATTAACATAAAATTCATTCAAAAGAATAAACAGAACAGGTCTTAAAATATAGGAACATAAAATGGCTCATAGTTATGACTACTATAAAAAAAGATTCAAAACTTTTAAATTATTTAATAACTTGGAAGTGTTTAAAGCATACAGTTCTTGAATCCTTTAAATTCCTGAAAATAAGCTTGCTTTTGTGTGCATGCGAGCGTACACGTTATACTAAATTTTTTCCGTATAATTATCATGTCAAAACATGTTGTTTTTGGGAATGTAGTTTAGGGCGTCAACAAAAATCAGTAGGCGAAAATAGAAATTGAAATTTTATTATCTGCACGAGCATCTCAAAAAATCAACTTTTAATAAGGTGTTGCCATTTCATTTGCTAAAGCTCTGATTTTTTTTAAAAAATAAGCTAATGATTCCAGCAAATAAAACCTAGAAAAATGTCATTTTGAGCACGTGATTATTGCGTGATTGAGCCCGTTTACAATACTAAAGTGATTCATTCAATGAAACAATTAAAGTGAATAAAAATATAATTCAACTCGCACGAGCACATGATGCTTAGCCGCTCAAAAATTTTTGTTCCAGCATGATACATTGAAATATGCATAGCAGATTTCATTTTAATCTTTTATTTATTTATTATTTTAATAAATGTTTAAAAATATTTTTATAACAGTACTTTCCTTTTTCTAGTTTATACTTTTATATACATGCGTATTGTGAAAATATTAATACATTTTTGCAGGTACATTCTGCGTATAATTACTGTAGATAATTTACGAATAGTTATTTTAAAAGGAAAATAGCGTCTGAAAACATTATCTAGGCAATTTTTTAAGAGCTTATTATTCAAATGTTCTTCGAAAATTATATCTGATCGTTAGAAAGAAATAATATCCAGATTTTATTTTTATCCATTTTTTCAATGAAAATACTTAGATGGCATTTATCTTAATCAAAAAAGTTTTCGTATTAGCATAAATTTAAATGCTATTTTTTTATCATTATTTAATAAGATTTCAATTCTTTATGCAGGCAGACAGTTTGATTAAATTTTATTGGTGCTACTTCTCCTGGTTTCACTTTTTTGATATTCCCATTCTGTATATTCTTGAGTAAAATACTCAAATATCATTCCTCCAAAAAAAAAACTTTGTATATACAGACTTATTTTACTTTAACATAGTTCAAGAATCATAAAAAAAGTACCATGCAACACAAAATCTAGGAACACATTTTTCCTATAACACACTTCAAATATTAAAGATATGGAGGTGAAATTAGCTATTTCACGATCACGAGAATACACTTAATGAGGGCCTTCTTTTAATAAAATGGACTAATTGATTTCAAATATTAGCTGGCTACCATTTTGTATTTGACTAATATTTTTATTTTGTTAATTTAGAGTTTTGTTATTTTTAGATATTTGCTTTTATTTATATATAATGACTTCAAAATTGTCAGCATTTACTTTTACATGATATACTTAGACTTTCAGTTTATGAATATTTTAATAACTAAATGAATGTAAGAAAAACATACAGGGACCAGACTATTTATGCTGATAATATTTCAGTATTATTCTTAATAAAGTTAAGCACGACAAGTTTATTAAAGATTATGCAAGAAAGTTTTGGGAAGACCCTCTCTTGTTAATAGAATTTAATTTAGTTGATATGACAATTCCTATTGTTACATGTATATTGCTATGCCTGCTAGTTAAGTTAGTCTTCATGAATAGCTATAAAATAATTAAGAAAATTTCTTATCAAATTGATTACATATTGAAGAGAATCAAAATGAGAAAACATAAAATAAACTCATTAATGTGCGATTTCAATAATGATTAATCCATATCAGTCTATCTACTTTTCTTCAATTGACTTTCTAGACTACTCCCTTATAAAAACGTTTTGGTAAAATCAGATAAAAAAATAAATTTTTCTATAAATTTTCCTGTTGCTATCATTATCAAAATCTTTATATGCCTTCCCCAAAATCGTCTTATAAAAAAAAATTTTAGATCACATTTGGTTATGATTACATTTCATATTTCTAATACGTCTATTTTTCTGATACCTTTTATATGTCTTGCTTGTTTGCGTTTCAGAATTGCATTATATCTTATTCTAACTTCGAATTGGTAACCCAATTTTGAATTAAATCATTATATCGTATTTATTTTTAAAAAAATTACTTAAGATATTTGTCTCTTTGATGTCAAGATCATTTGATCCATTTCGGTCTACTTCATTTATAAATATACTGATTAATTTCTATTAACTTCATATATCGATAGTGTTATCAAACTCTTTGTGTCTTTTAATAATGCAATTTTACTGAAACGAGATTTGAGTTTAAAGTCATAAATTCCAGTTTGTCTAGTTAAACCCATGGTAAAAAGGGTTGAATTGGGTTAAGTGGATAGAGGAAGATAGTTCGAGGAAATGTGTCATCTTTCATTGATCAAAATAGCTCGGAGCACCTGTAACCCCATCTATCAATTCAAGATGGAGTCATAATAGTCTTGATATCAGTCAATTATTCTATTTTTTCATTAAGCACTTTTGGATCAAATTTCATGCTGTTTAGGATATCTAACCAAGCCCATAAGAAAAGAACTCATTCTTAAAAAGGAAAGTTATATGAGTGAGTTTAGAGTTGTAAAATTCCAATTTATCTAACATACTTAGTCAAACCCATGATAAAAGGACTCATGCCGGAAATCTAAAAAAAAAAAAAAAAAAGATATTTCTCTTTTATCAAAACAACCCGGAGTTCCTATAACTTCCCGGAGTTCCTATAACTTCCCGGAGTTCCGATTCAAAAGGAAGCCTTAATGGTCTTGATATAAGTTAATTAATCTACTTTTTTAATAACTTCTTTTGAATCAAATTTAGATCAGCGTAGCATGCATGCCCCGTCCATGAAAAAGGATTCATACTAAACAAGGAATCGTGTGTTTGTCAAAATTATGTTGTAGATAAAACATAAAATTAGTATATATATATATATATATATATGTTTGATTTCTCAATGTTTGTTTACCTTCCTGGAATACTTTCAGAAGAAACTGGTCTCAATTTTTGTTTCACTTGAAGTAAAAATATCCATAATGATTTCTCAATGTAGGAATAATGTTGACGAATATCACCCTATTACCATGTTTTATGCGTCGAATGCCTTTTTATAACAGATGTTATTTTATATATTTATTATTTATTATTCTCTTAATACTCTTTTATTACATTTTTATTTTATATATTCAAATACCAGCTTCCTTCTTTGAAGAAGAAACACATCTTTTATCAACATTTAAGATCTGATCTTCTTAATTGCAATGTTATTCTTTCTTTAAAAGTATGATATTTTTAAAAGGCATTTTAAAATAGTTACTTTCTTACCCATGCTTGAATAACGATAATGACACCAAATTCAAAATGAATGTAACTAAATTGAAGGACACTGTTTTCGAATGTTACAAAACAGTGCTTACTTTGCGTGAGAGCACATTCATAGTCATTTAAATTAATTGTCATTTATCTTCATTACGCAACTACTTTCCATCTCTCGCCTGCATTTTCAAGAAAAACTTTGCTTCCAAATTGAGGCGCTTTTATATTCATTTTAATTTCACGAATCGAGGATAAATTTAGGAAATATTCCCGGAATTCCTTTCTTTTGATTGTGAATAATCAATCCTTTTTCATTTCTTTTCAAAAATAACTACTTTGTGAATTGATTGAGCTCTTTATGTTGAACAAGTGTCCTAATTGTACCTTCTATTCCCACCCTACCCCTTATTTCACATAGATGGGGAGGGAGCAGAAATGGCATCCTACTCCACCCCTGTCGTTCAGCGGCGAACACGCCTCCCCTTAATGAAACATTTGTTCTGTTAGTGAATCTGACAATCTTAAAAACGGAGGGAGCTTGGACGTGCAAAAAATAAATCATTTGTGAATGGCTATTGATTCCTTTTTTGGAAATGGATTGATGCATTTTTTTATGTAAATGAAGAGTGTTAGTATTTCTCTTTCTTTTGTGAGGAGAAGGGGATGGGGATGAAAAAAAAATCTTTTTCTTCTTTGTCTCCAGATTTTAAGTAAAACGTTTTTTACTCTTTTTTTTTCCAGGAGCTGTATGAAATGTTTAAATTGGTTTTGAATCTTGAGGTTAAAAACTGAATTTGTCTATGAAAAAAGATATTGACGAGACATTATTTAATATAATTATTATTTTTTTCATATCATTTAGTTTTTATAAGAAACAGAAAATGTTTTCCGTTCCTAAAATAGCGAAAATCTATCCAATTAACTATACATTCAGAATTAATTACAATAATATCTTATTTCAGAAAAATACTGTAAAGCATTTAAACGAATTTCATTAGCCTTGATGTATCTAGGTAAAAAGAGAACTTTCTACTTTATGAAAAAAAATATTAAAGATTAAAATGAAATCTTCTATGCATATTTCAATGTATCATGAAAGAGCATCATTTCTTGAACGGCCAAGCACCACGTGCGCATTCAAGTTAAATTATATTTTTATTCCTTTTAATTGATCTATCGAATGATTCACTTTAGTATTAAAAACGATCCAAAAAACTTTATCTTGCGTTTATTGCTTAAAAAATATAACATTTCCTATTTATTTCATTTCCTATAATGACGTGCTCAAAATGACATTTTTCTTTGATTTATTTGCTGTAGTTATTAACTTTTTTAAAATCAGAGCTTTTGTAAATGCAATGACAACGCGTTATTAAAAGCTTTTTTTTTAGCTCGTGCTGATAATAAATTTTTTGTTTTTCGCCTACGGATTTCTGTTGACGCCACAAACCTCCTTCCCAAAACAACATCCTTTTCTGACTTGATAGTAGCTTTATTTTAACTTATTTTGAACGTGTATGTATCAGTTAAAAACAATTCTGAGTTCGAGTGACAAATATAATTGTTTTTAGTGTATGAAAAAAAATCAGAATTAATTTATAAGTGTACATGTCTTTTAATATAATGGAATATAAAATATAAAACCCTTTATTGAAATTAGATAAATAAATATTTCATAATATGTAACGGATTAAGTTGTTACAAGTCCATAACCCTACAAATAAAAACGCCAACGATATTGTGACTTCCTGGTAGAGTTTCGAAATTCTGCCTTCCTTTTAGGGGCTTAGTATATTTATTAGCATCCTATTTTCTATGAATTTATTTTCACTGCCGATTATACCCTTGGGAGGGGGGAGAGCATCTCGTAATTCAGAATGAGATGCTTCCTGTATAAAATTTTGATCTCGCTAACCTTTTGGGTACACTAATATATGAGGGTGGCTCCTTCCATCGATGACGGGATGTACTTCCTACTGGAAGGTTTGCTCCGCTGCCGGTGAGGGCCCTTAGGACTTAACCATAGTTCCCTCCAATGTTACCGTTACATCACTCCAGTCATTCAGCCCTAGTGGTTCACATCCGTTTGCCTTCGGGGGAGGGAGGTCGGAGAGTGTGGTATGACTTCACTGTTGATTAAACCTTACGTATGTCTGTAATTCTAGGGCTACATCTATCAGCATTCAGCGTGTGTGTGTGTGTGTGTGTGTGTGTGTGTGTGTGTGTGTGTGTGTGT
>JAOUZG010043976.1:2277070-2290171 GCA_026289955.1 Argiope argentata | reverse complement strand
ATACAAGGAGAGTGTGTACTAATAGTTGTTTTTTTTTTGAATATGAAGGCAGCAAGTATTTTTCTATTATCTTTCTGTTATTTAAAATGAAATACTTTAAAAAAGATGCTTTTTCACAAAGAGATTTTCAACTATATGATTAAAAATAAAGTGCAGTATGGAAGACGAACAGGTGCTTACAAATTAAATATCAACATATGAAATCAATCAGTTATTTATTACAATAAAAGCAAATTATTTCAAAACTTTGGAATTAATTATTATGAAAGCAAACAATTGTAATAGCCACAAAAACAAGTACTAATATTATAAAAAGGCTCAAATTTTTACAATAATGTGATAGTTTGGAAAGTTGAATCGAAAACTGAATTTTTCATAATGAATCACCGGAATGAAGATGCCAGTAGAGGTTTTGAGAATATTTTTAGTGAAAGATCTTGTCTTTTTTGGCATCGACCCAACGTGGCATATATGTGAATAAAATAAATTATCTTTATTTTTGGTTGCAGATCTGATAAAAACTAAACATAATGTTTAAAAGATCTATATACATTCTAAATATATTGAAATATTGCTTATAAATAAATAAAATAAGGTTAGAAAGTAATGTTATCAATTGTGAAATATTTTTAAGAATGTTTTTGCTTTTTATGACTATTTTCTGTGACATATCCATGAAACACATATTTACCAGTCTATTTGTCGATTTAGTGACTTAAAGCAGAAAAAATTGAAGATAAAGACATTATTTATACAATCAACACAACAAACATTTCTAGTCTGAATTGTTTCATTTTTATAGTTGAAAAATCTATTTTATTCTTTAAAACCGATGAGGAGGATCTAAATTTTGTCTCACCAACTTCAGCTATCTCATTTTTACACCAATTGGCGGCTTTTTACTTGTTTTTGTCAGGCACACACAAAAAAATAATGTCATAATGAATTTCAATCAACCAATTCCATTTATATGCACGTCTTAAATCTCCTTTCAAGTAGTATCAATATCAAGTAGGCTCTTACTTACTTGATTTTAGGTTGAAGTGTGTTATTAGTTTCGGAGTTATTTCAAGATGAACGGGTTCCAATAATATTTGCTTTCCCGCATTATTTCTGTTGAAACAGGAAAATGGGTTTTACAGATAGTAGTTCTGGGTACTTTTCAGAGCAATTGGTTGGTTATTCACGCTTATGTTTTGTTGGGGGGGGGTGCCTTTCAAAGGCAGCCTGTGAACCACATTTCCAATTATGGGTTGAAAATCCATCGTACAAAATCCTTTTAGTGCATCCTCTAAAACTATTCAAAAATCAAAAGAACAAAATTACTAAAGAAATGTATCTTAACTAAAATATATTAAATTATTTATTAAATAAAATTACACTTCTTTGAAACTGATATTTTTTCAACTGTTATGGAATAATCTTTGATACATTACTTATTCTTCGGTTTTCGATTTCAAATGAAATTTATTGGGTGCGAATAAATTCTATTTTGGGGAAAAGCACTTTAATATTGAATGTTACACGTCAGTTATTTATTTTATTCATATTCTTCAGCATAATTTGCGAAATATAAATTTAAAAAAATACCTAAATATTTCTTTATATTTAATACATCAAAATATTATAATTGTAATGTAATATATCAAGTATATTATGATTTTAATTTAGCATACCTAATATATCAAAATATTATAATTTTGCCCATTTTCAAAATATAATTTTCAGACAAAATTTCGTTTAGTAAACAAATTTTCGAAAACGAAACTGCATTTTTCTGTAAAACGTGGTATTTTGTGTTATATTATTTTTTATAAAATTAACACAAATGGCTGTAAATTAATAAGGCGTCATTTTATTATTTGTTTGATTTATTAAATTTATGGGCTCTTTATTTAGTATACTATTTTTTTATTTTATTTTATTTATTTATTTATTTATGGAACGGCCTTTGTAATTTTAAGTTATCATGAAACTGATGACTTGAAACAAGCTGTTAGAAGTATTTCGTAAAAAGGAAGTCTCTTTCTAGAAAAGTATGTTCTCAAATAAATAGAAATGCAAAAGGATTTAAATTGTTTATCGTATTATTTAAATTATTTTCATGCAGAAAAATTAATTTCGACGTGTGCTGTCTTTATTTATAATGTTTATAGATATCAAAGGAAAGAACCTAGAAACGGTGAACTAACAAAATATTCTTATACAAATGTGATTATGTACTACTTTAGCATGCGTTCAAGTTGTTCAATTATGAATGGTACAGAATTAAATTTTTTGACTAGATCTCAATGTTGGACACGCCTTTATATGATTAAAATTTAATTTAATTTCCTAAGCAGCTTAAGTCATAAAATCTCCATCTTCAAAAATTCAGTAACGAATTCAGTAACTAATTAGCTGTAGCATTTGGTTATCTAAAATCATTCTTGAATAATTGAATACGTATATATATTTTTTATTTTATAGCAGAACGTATAACAATAAAATATATTACTCTCTGTGGAATATATTGATTTATTTTAGATCAATTTGCAATTGTTGGAAGTTAAAATTACTAGCTTTTATTGTAGTTGACCTCCTTAATTTTTCGTCCTATATAAAAACGTTTGCAAAAAAATGCTAATATTTTTTTAAAAAAAAAATAATTTACTTTGTTTCAATTACCTTTTTTGAATACTAACATTTTCCGATCATTCAATTTTCATTCCTTTCCATCAATATCATGACAGCATACAAAGAATTCTTCAGCCCTTCGATGCCGTTATCTGTAATGCGTGAAAATGATGGAATAATTTCTATGAACTTTCCTTTTCTCTTATTTTGCTTATTATTACTGTCATCATGAAAGCATTGTCATTGTTAAAAACTCTGTATCCAAAGTTTTAACTTCAGACTTCACTTAGTTCGAAAATCTCATTTTTGAAATTACACATTTGTGCCTATCTGTCTGTCTGTCTTTTGTGTCCGTGAACATGACAGGTTAAAAACAATTTTTGCTAAACTGAAATTGGATATATGAACTCGGGGCCAAATTTGTTGACGTCTGTCAAATTTTGAATAAAATCCACGCTGTGGAAGTCTACCCATCTTGCTAATTAAGTGTAAATGAATTCAATAACTACAAAGATCTACATAAATAAAATTTGGTACCCCAAATTAGCATACAAATTGTAAATTTGAATTAATGCTGCTTTGAGCGGATTCTATTAAACGATTGATCATCTATCTATCTGCAAATTCACGTCAGACCTGATAACTCATAAGCGAATGCTTAAATCTGTCAAATTTGAAATGTGATTACAATTATAGATCCATGTCAGATTTTATTTTCAATCAGTCTGAGGGGGAAGGTTCCAAAATACATATTCGCGCAATCGATTCCTCAAAGATACTAGTCGGACACCAAAAATTCATATTTCTAAAATACTATTGGCTAATATTATGCTATTATGCTAATATTGGCTAATATTATGAAATTATTCACATTCTTTTTCAAGTCCTACAATTTTATGCGGGAAAGTGGGGTTTAGAACATTGTTGAAGAATATGCGAGAAAGTTTCAAGAAGACCACTCCCTCGGTATTTATTTATAATTCAAGTTGCCTATAAAAAATAAATCCTAAGGGCAAAGGAGCCTAGATTTAGGTAAGCTAAATATCAAAAACTTCCATCCCTTCCCACCAGTCAATGACTTATGATTATCCGACGCTGTGACCGTATTCGTGCTCTTAGAGCTCTGCCCTTTGGATAGCGTATTTGTAAAAAAAAGGAACATACAACCATTTTTATTCATACAAATTTATAACGTTAACATAAAATTATCTTTCAATTATTTTTAAGATTTTTATTTTTTCTTATGTAATTTAAAATAAAACAAATAATATTCCATACATAATGTTAATAAGAAAAAAACCCTACAATTTTTCTTATTGATGATACAATTAACGTTCCTCTAAATGAACAAACTTCAAAACTTTTGAAAGTCCCTAGGCATTAAAAAAAATCCTTACTTACTGCTCTATAAATTTATGGATTTTTTTAGAGTTCTTTATTGCACAATAAGTGACTATCCTTTACCAAGTTTTTTTCCTCTCCCTTTCTGACTTAGAAAGTATTCAGAACAATTAAAGAATGTATGAAAATAAAAAAAAGAATTTATCGATACATTACCAAAAAGTCTTTTTTTCTCTTTATGAAACTTGAAACAATTCTTTTTTAAATTGACTTCTATTCTTCTATGAAAATCGGCTTGCTTATTATTACAGCAGCAACTTATTTCTTGCGACAAATACTGCCAAAATGCTTTGTTTTCTTTTTTTATATATTTTTTTGCTTTTCTTAAATTCCGATAAGAAACATTCACAATTTTTTTTTCTCTTTGAGTTTCTCGCTGGAGGTCTGGAGAAGGCAGCGTATATTTTCAAACGATAAAAAAAATGAAATAGAAACGTTTCACTTCACTTCTTTCTGAAAATGGCTAACGGGATAAAAGTTCTTTTTCCAAAAAAACGACATAAAGAGGCAACAGAATAAAAAAATAGAACGAAAAACAACGGAATTCCGTTTCTCAGGAAATCTAACTACACTGATTATAAAAAGTAGAAGAAAAAAATTAAAAAATAAAGAAAGTAAAAAGTCAAGTGGCAACAAAGGAATCCTTAAGAGGAGTGGGAAAAAAATCAAATTGAGTTGTCTGCAGGTAACGCTTTTCTTTTCGTACTCCAAGTTTAATTAATTTAAAAACTGTCGCTGTTAGACGTTTTAAGATCTCCGAGTTCCTCGTTATTTTACCTTTTTTGTCCTTTATAACTTTTAGTCGATTCTTACTCTCTAGGGAAAGATTTAATGATTACTTAAAATCAACTCACTACTCAATTATTTCACAAAAAGATTTTTTTAAAAAAACGAAAGGGCTTTCTTAACATAACACTTAGAACTTAACGTAATCATATTTTATTCAGTGTAATCAAATTCAAGTTTTAATCTAAAATATGTTTTAAAAAGGAAACAAGTAATGTAAAATTTAAAAAAAAAATGTAAGCCAATTCCTACTTAGACAGCAAAAAAAATTAATTTAGTTACTTTTTATTAAATAATTACAATTAATATAAATAATTTATCAAAAAAATTATTGATTTTCTCAAAAACTGAACTCGCATTCTTTTCTTTCATGAGAAAAATACCGAAATCATTGCATTTTACCGATTGAGCTGTCTGTTGATTTCAATTACGAACTGCTAAAACTATATTTAAAGTACTAAAAATTAAGTAAACTTAATGAGTTATTTAATATTTGAAAAAACTATATTTACAACAAGTGTCACTTAGATTTAAAAAATGTATTTGAACTTCATTGGATGAATAAAAAGTATTTTGTTAACGGTTGGAAATTTGATTATATAAGTAGAGTGTGAATTAATAGAAGGAATTGAAAAAGATGGATTTTAAAACTGATTATTTTGCAATTATTGCAGAACGAAAATTTCCATTTAAAGATAGAAACTTTGATTTTTAATGATGGAGAATGAAAAAAATTATAATAGCTATCATCTAAGAATTAAAAAATAAAAATTAATCAAGCATAAAATCTACAGCAAATAAAATGATAACTGAATCAGATAGCAAATTAAAGTCCTTTTTTAATGTATGGTCATTTAATAAATTACTACCGATTTGGTATATGTAGTTTTCTAAGAATCACCACCAAATTCAGTTTCTAAATTTTACTAGAAAGAAAAAACTCAATTTCGCACAATGAATAACGAATGTTTCTCCCTTTCTAGCTATCTATATCTCTCTGTCTGCAACATGTCATATCAAGTCATAAAAAATATTTTTTTTTATTCCAAGATTATTATTTATTCTAAAAATATTTTTTATTCTAAAAAATATTTTTATTTTAAGATTTAAAATAAGTATACATTTTTTTTCTTTTATAAAATTGTTTTTAAATTAGCTTTCTTTTATTGAACACGGGTTTTGATTACCAGAAACTAAGTAAGAAACAAAATTATGAATTTCATAATAACATTTTTTTATTATTATTCTGCGTTGGCTTATAGCTTTTATTTTATATTTAGACATTTAATTCTGCCTTTAGGAGCACATTTTTTTAAAAAAAAAAAAACTTCTTTTGTTTACTCTTTCTTTTCCTTTTTTATGTTAATATATTACGTTACCCTTCTTCTTAAAAATAATATGGAAATTTAAAATTAATTTTTCTCTAATTTAATATCAGAAAGGAGCCTAATGCTTACAGTTGAATTTAAATTCAGTGAAAATTATTCTTCAAAAATATCTAAATATTATATTGCCATATGGCATATACACATATTAAAAATTTGCGAAATCTAGCCCTTTAGGAAACACTGCAAAAAATTAGAAATTAAAAAATAAGAAATGAAAGATGAATATTCTACATAAATAAAAATGAATCGTCAAATGAGTTGCTCAGCACAAAACTCCAGAACAGTTCGACCAATTCAGCTAAATTTTATAAATATTTTCGTAAAAACACGGGAAAGGTTTTTATAGAGAGAAAAAACGGAAGAATTGAGAGGGAAATAGTGAAAAAAAAAACACACTTTTCTTACTTTCCCTCCAAAATTCTTCATTTCCCCATCACCAAATGAGTAAGACCAGTTTCTTTGTTTCTTTTTCCCCACTAACATCGTTAGGCTTAACACGTTTTCGACAGGTTATTTCGAAGGATTATGTTCATTTTCTTAGCGGTTGATGCCTTTAAAATTAAACATTGTTAAATGATCAATTTTTCGTATTCCTTTTGAAGTTTTTTGTAACTAAAAAACAGAATAAAAGAAATAAAAAATTTCTAATCTGTATTATGTTACCCCCTACTGGCATAGAAAATTCACTTATTTTGGATTGCTCCAATTGACGTTGAAAATTTACGCATATGCAGTATTGTAATTGCCGACAACTAAGTTTTTATTTTCGTTAAAAGTTTTTAAAAATTCAATCAAAATTCAGTGTGTAATACTTTTGTCGTTATCTCAATGTCGATGGATAAATAAAATAGACTGAACTATATTTTAAAGAAATACAGCCGTGATTTGTGGTTTTGCTTTATTTCAGGTACGCATTGTAAATAGATTATTTTTAGGTTAGTTGTGTGCTTTCCCATCGTGCGAAGTTGCGAGAAAAAGCTTGTATATATATATATATATATATATATATATATATATATAGGAAACTAGGCCATATAAATTTTTATTCTGAAATGCTAATGTGTTTGCATTTTAGCAAATTATTTCTTATTTACACAGTTTGAGTTGTCGTAAAATAAAAATTTTATTTGCCATCACACATAGAATTTGAAATATTAAATAAATAAGTGAAGAGATGCACCAGCTTATGATTAAATTGAGCGGCACATAGTTAGATCGGAAAATGTAAGATTTGAAATGCATAACATATTCCGAAATTTTTCTGTTTCTAATATTCTTAAATTTCCAACAATCAAAAGACATCATTCCCAGGAATTTGAAATCTTTAATATTCCATTTTCTATCGAAAACTAATCTTATTTCTATAGTTTTTCATCTTCTGCAGCAGTCTTGAGCTAAAATGCGCATATTTTATTTATGCTTCTTTTAAACTCATTTTCCCCGTTCCAGAATGCAAATCCCTAGAGATCCGACATGCTTAATATATTTAAAAACGGAATTTCAAAATGGAAAAATTGAATAATTTCTCCCAGGAGTGTACTAAGGCCCTGACGGATCGTCCTTCATTCTATTATCAATTATTGTATGATATTTCACTTCTAATTTGGAATTCTTTTGTTCGTTATTCAAAGACATTTTCGAAACGAACAGCAGAATACAATAAATTCATTTTGAGAAATAATGTTTTTTTTTAATCTTTACTTTAGTCTGAATAGCGTAGAATTTATTAGCCTGAGTATGTAACATTTATAAATGTGAAATAGAAATAAATATCAGCAGTTTGCAAACAATAAAGAAACAACCATAATGGGGTATTTTCAAAATTTCGGAAAAAAAGAATTGCAAAGATATGAAAAATTCGGAATTGACGTAAATCTTTGCGATTTTAAATTCCCTTTGCCCTCGTAGATTTGGCGTGTGAAATTAGGCATAGATAACTATTTAAAAATATCATAACTTAAAAGACAAATATCCAACGCCAGTGACAACGATGTTTCCGTAAATTATTCCCACAAATAAAAATTGTGCCTCCTCTTTTTAGCATAAAAGTATTAGTCTTTGAGCAAGCTCTTGATTGCTATGAGTGCTCAGGTTTTCTTTTCCAAAGTACCAAGCAGCGACACTTTATATTCCACTGTATGGTGAATAATATATTGTTACGAATAATTCTCTCATAAGAACGATGTGAAGAGGCAAACTTTATGGTCTAGGAAAATGTATATTAAATATACGCCACACAAGCTACAAATTCACAGCGAATTAACTCTATTTAATCCGCCAATCTCGGTTAAGGGGAAAGGTATAGAACGCGTGGCAATGATAGAAAAGACGCTCTCTCAAGCTAAGCCAACCAACGTCACTCGTTGTCCGAACTGAACTGACTCCCTTTCTTGAGTCGCACCTTTTAAATAGCTTCCCACTAAAGTGGGCAAGACAAACTCAGAAACGACGAGCTCTTTCCCGGGAACGGTGGAACTTCCTAGAATATTTTCTAAGAATAAATTTTTATTTCTTCGCTTCTACTGCGCCTTTTAGGGTGCAGTGGAAACCCGTTAGTGACCTCATTACGTCGTCAACACACCTATACCTCCAAATTAGTCAAATATGACGATCTTCAGTTAAAAATACCCTTAGAATGGTCTTTTCTAGATGACACGTGATTCCATAACAATTGATTTTATACAATGAAACTATTTACAAATATTTGCAGTATTTACATCACAATTCACAAATGTTTACAATATCTACTCAACAATTCATAAATATTGACAATATTTGCATCTAATTTACACAAAAATTCATAACAATATAATTTAGATGCCTTTCTGTCAATTGATTTCACACAAATTTTAACAATAAACTATATGTTTAACAATAAAAAGACATAATTTTATTAATCTAATTCATTGTGTATTTGAGTTATAGCTTTTAAATATATAAAAGGCACAAATATTCTTATGGTCAACCTATTGACAGCTTTGTTACAAAATTTGATACCGATTTAGGCATACGATGATAAAACTGTACATCTAATTTATCTATCTACTCATAAATTTTATAATGAATTTTATAATGAAAAACAGAAAGACTTATTTTAAATAGGTGTTGCTGAAAATTCTATAATAATCACCAAATTGGAAGCTAATCTCACATACCGAATTTCATCCAACTCAAAGTGTTATTGTACTCAATAATAGGCAATATTCTCAAATTATATTTTTCAGATTCAGTTCATCTGAAACAGAAATTCATTAAAATCTGGAATTCGAATATTTTGACGATCTTAATATTTTCACTTTGTATACTTCAGATGCAAGAAAGCAAAAATATTGGGAATTTCAAAATAAATATTGGTACTTAATTTTGCGCATTATTTATTATACACGCAATATTAATAAATGATAAATGAAATTAAATAACTAATCACATAGTCACCTTGCAAAAATTTAATATGTTGCCTATCTTTCACAAGCAGTGGTGGCTTAGTGGTAAAAACTCAGCTTGGAACCCAGAGGATTTCCAAGTTCAAAACTTGTAAACTAATGTGACGTCGTAGCCAAAATGTTTCATTGTTGGAGAAGTAATGAAGTCTGGAGCGGGTGTAGCCTTTTCAGATGTTGTACTCATCTTCTGATCGGGTTTTTGAATTACGAGGGCGCTTTCAAAATAGACAACATGTTGCCTTCAAAAGGGATTTTAATCTAAACAAACAAAACAAAACCTTTTCTTCACATGAAAACACATCTCTCTATTCATTCCTTAAAAGGTTTACTTGGAGTAGTAGATACTACAACTGAATGAACTATTGTTCACGAATAGGATAGCTTGGCTGATTGCGATGGCATATGATCTTTCATAAGCCAGCTGAAAGAACTCCGCAAATTGTAGGATCTTATTTCCTGTGGGATATTTTCCCGTATAAAATACACCCATTGCATGTTATTTCCTTTATACAGTTGTTTGTAGAAAGTAAACAGTTCAAGGCTACCTATATTAGTTTGTATTGATTATGTTGTTACTTATGGCTCTTGCCCTGGATAAGCCCCCTGCTAATACAGCAGCAAATTTAAGCCGAAAGGAGCGTCTCTTGTTTTTTGAAGTAGCGCTAACTAGGGCCAAGAGTACGACATAGCTGCACATCCACCACATTTGCTTGCACAGCCTCTTTTTACAGGGGGCACAGTCACACATCTTACGGATGGCACACAGAAGAACAACCATGCTCGAACAGGGACTCCCAAAACACGAGGAAGACGCGCTACCTCTGTGTTAGAAAGCCGGCTGTATTGATTATAATGCAAAAGTATATACGTATTTATAAATAACTTTGTTATATCATCTTTATATATATCTTTAATCCGTGGAGAAGCATATCTTACTGAGGATGAGATGTTTCCGTCATAGTGGATGCATCTCGCTACCCTGGAGATTACACTAATATGTGAGGGTAGATCTTCCCAACGATAACGGGACGTACTTCCTAGGGGAAAGATTGTACCGTGGCCGGTGATGACCCTTAATACTCAACCACAGTTCCCTCTAGCTTTGCTGTTGCGGCGGTCAGATCATTTAGTTTTATGGTTCAAATCCATGGGCCTTCTGATGGGTCGGTATCATCCTTCTAATTCAAAACGTTTTTGACTTATCTCGTTCAAAGATATATGGACGGAGAGACAGGCAGATAAAATGGGAAATATGCGTTTTTTGAACTTAAAGGAAAATTTTAGACGTGAAGTTTCGTCAAAATCTCGAGTTCTAATTTTTTGATAGTGTCAATACTTTTCTTTACTTCATTACGATGGATTAAAAACAACTGTTCTGAAGGCACTCTAAGAAACTAGCTCTGTTTTGATTACATCGGGGTTTTTTTTATTTATTTCTCGCATGAAATAATTCTATTTCGCTTTTATTATCAAGTGAGAACATGATGTTTTCGTTAGTGGGTTTTGAATAATTGATGGCAATGGATAACTGAAGCTTGAAATCGCGTACACAATGAATGAAGAAGAAATGGCAATATTCATCAACAACTTTTAATCGCATATATTTTTTACCTGCTTTTATCATAATTCCATTATTATTATGTATGCATCTTTGAAAACAGGCGCGTTCTTAAAAGATTGAGTAGCTTTTACCGGCATTGCTTTTTCAAACTGGTTTAAACAATTCAATGACTTTCATTAAGACAAATAATAACTTAAAAATAATAATGTTCTCACAAACTTTTAGCTTCACTTTTTCATTACAAACTTTCTTTATGGCAATCCACTTAGAGATATTTTTGCTTTATGGTTCTACTATTTTATAAATTGTATCTTTATGTATTTGAATCAATAACTAGCTCTTCGGATTTAAAAATATCATTATAAAATATATTTATAGTAAGGTTTCTTTTCTTTTAAATGTCTGCTTCATTTTTATATTTACGTTACCTTTTTCATTCTCTTTTTTCCCCATCAAAAGCTAGGAATTCTATATCTTTCTCAGATATAAACAAGGGAAGAAGATATCCTTTGGTAGAATTCTTTTCCTTCTCAGCTTTATAAATTCTCTACCGTCTGCCGAAAAAACAAAGCGAAAAAAACAAGAGAAAACTATCCAAACTCCTTAACCGTCTCGATTGAAAACTAAACTATTTGTTTTGGATCTTTCATTAGAAAGTGCCGATTCCAGTCGAGATTTGTCATCGCCGAATCAATTTCCTTCGCTTTCTGCTGTTTTCTTTCGAAATTATTGGATAAAACCGTCTTTTCTTCATTCCCTTGTCTTCCGCTCTTCCGCTTTTATTTCTTATATCTGAGCCACGAGGAGTAGTTAAGGTTAGTTCTTTTCTTTTTCTTTCTTTTTTTCGCCATTTGTTTATTTGGGGTGGTAAAAATAGTCCCGGTGTGCTCGCTCAATAAATCGGACCCATTAGGCCAGTTAAACGAGGAAGTCATTAAGATGTATTGGAGTCCTGGAGCACTTTTGTTGGGCGATTCTTTGCTTTATTCGAGGTTCGGAGGCAGGAAATGGACTCTTTAAGGTCGATATTGCTGCTGATTCTCTTTGGAGGGAAGAAAAAAAATCGAGGTGGAATTAACCATTTGTGGTCGTATGTCGGGTCGGGGTTGGCATTAATCATCAAGAGCATAATAGCCTCCAAAATTGTGGGTGGAATGCAAAAAATCCGCTATTTTTCAAATTAAATATCTTATTAACAAATATATTATTAAAAAAATATTCTTATCATCAATAAAACTTCTATAATTACTTTTTTCCCATCAAAAATTAAATGCTTATTAATTTTATAAATTTATCAAAAAAAATCGAATGTATAGAATTCTAGTTATACACTCGATAGTAGTAATTTAAATAAATAAAAAAATATAATTGAACAATCGGTAAAAACAAAATGCTAAAAACTTCAAAGCATGAAATGCTATTGAATGGGGATACACGATTCATCTTTTCCAGAAGATGAAAACTGTTCGAATGACCATGCCTCTCTGACCACCAGTTTCAGAGAAAAGAAGAAGAAAACTCACAAGCAAAAATGATAACATCTCATCACAAGGAAACTTTATTTCTTTTCAGCTGGAGTAGTCACCACAAAACTTTCTCGCATTCTCAGAAGATTTTTGAGCCAGAGAACGCCTTACTTGGCATTGGCGTACAATAGTTGCAAAATAATTTTGGCCCTGAATTTAGCATTTTTACTGAATTTATAGTGTCATCCCCGGTAACTTTTTTGGCGATTGACCCAAGCACAAATTCGTATAATATAGAAAATGAACCGTTAAGGAATAATTGTGGGCGAGCAATAATTAATACTACTATTTTCTCGTATATAAAAAAAAAATTGCTATCGGCAAAAATCTAAACTCGATATTTGGCTCTTTTTTAATTACTACTATTAATTATATATATA
>JAOUZG010043976.1:2239372-2271140 GCA_026289955.1 Argiope argentata | reverse complement strand
TTTAAACCAAACAAATTTTGATAGTCATATAATTCATTTATAGTATTTTTTTCAGGTGTTCTGTTCATTGTGCAACTCATCTTTCTCTTTCTATCCCAGCAATGATTGTCCCGGAATTGATATTTTACTTAAATGGTGGAGGGAAAGGTCTAAAATTCTACATTTTTATAGAATAATGAGATTTAAATTTTCATAAACGTAAACACACTAGACAAATAAAGACACAATTGGTTTTTAAGAGATGCGAAAGTTTAAAAACAGCTTGGAAAATGCCGCGCACAGAGGAAATAATAGAGACACACACATACACACACTTCTCTTCTTTATTTTTCTATTCTTTTTTTCTTCACTATTTTTCTTTTTACAAACCTTTTTTCCACTTTGTTATTTTTTTTTCTTCCCTGCCCAGACTTTAGTTCGACTAGGCATAGATTAAATATTCATTCAGATTAATAATAAAAGCAACTATTTTCTTTCTTTTTTAAACATCCCGTTATCTACAAATGAAAACCAACTGACTTCGCGTATTTCTTTCTAAACATATCATAATTTATTACTTCCTGCTATCTAACTCTGTTGGTGTGGGGGAAGGAAATGAAGATTTTTGGTGGGAAAGTAAGAAAAGTGTCGTTTTAAATATTTTCCACGCAGGTTTTTCATTTTTTCTCTCCATAAGAACCATCCTCGTGTCTTAATGAAAATATTTTTAAAAAATTAGCCGAATCGGTCCAGCCGTTCTCCAGTTTTGCGCTTAGCAACGCATTTCGAGTTGCATTTTTATTAATATAAATTGGAAATTTCATTTAAATTTATTTTTAGTGCATTCAATTAATTTCATAGTCTTTTTATACCGTTTTTGTATATTTTAATAGCGCCATTCTTTCTTTTATATATATATATATATATATATATATATATATATATATATATATAATTCCTATTAATTTCTACCCAATTATAACCTAATTTGGATAAATACGTTCTGAAAAGTTATATTTTTTATAGTGTATCTGTGAGATACACCTTTCATATTGGTGTAGAGCGCGTACTCGTAGGCTGGTTAATATGTACATTACATTTTCAAATGCTTTTCGAATAAATTATTTAACATTGAATTTCTTAATTTGCTCATTGAGAAAAAAGATACAAGTTTTCCCTTTGATTTTACTATTTATTTTCTAAACTAATTTTTTATTCATTATCTTATTTAAAATTCGATGTATTTTTCCACGAGACACGAGATTTTAAATTTATCGAACTATAAACAAGCGCTGAAACCGCCAGTTCCACTTTTAAAATAATTTTTTTTCCAATTCCTTCAAGTTGGAAGGCTTAAGGATCTTCAAATAATTCTCAAGAAAAAGCGTTAATCGAAATTCTTAAAACATGGTCTGCCGTGAAATAAATGATTTCAAGCGTTTCACGCGACTTAAATTTAAATTTCATTTAGGAAGCCTGGTGGAAGAAGTACATAGCAGAGACTACCTTTCACTCTTTTTAAAAAGAAAAAAAAATTCAATCATTTTTCGAAGAAATTTAGAAACCAATGAATAAAATATCTTTAAAAAACCACTTTTAAATAAAGTAATATTTGTCTTTATTTAGCAGCACGGTTAAATATTTATTCTAAATATTTAAAACTTTATTGTTATTATTAATGTAGTCCATATTAATAATAACACATATTCAATGTGCCACAGGTCAAATATTTCATGGGCATTAATTTTTGACTTCATCATGGAATTCATAATTCGTCATCTTATCCTTTTGAATTCATCATCATAATTTTGAATTCAAGATATAGAGCAACATAAGGCAATAAGAGTTCGACTTTAGATAACAAACTAAATTATACGGCCATCATATGAATTTGAGTGTAAACTGCTTAATGTAAAACAATGTCGTTAAATCGCGAAGTGTTTAAATTTTATGTTGTTTAAGATTAGATAATCACTGATAAACATAATGTGTTTATTTCAAAATAAATATTGCTTTTAAAAATGGATCGGTAATGTCGGCTTTTAAATTAACTCTAATTATCATATGGAATATTGTAGGTGCTGTCCAGATACTAATGTTACAAATTTGTAATATCATTTACCTACTAAACTTATAGTTGAAAATTGGAATTTGTTTATCTTGTGGTTGAAAAAAGATGCTGAATTATTAACAAATGCTAAGTTAAGGACTTTCGACCTTGGAAACAAACGTGGCGACTATTTGTCGTCCTTCACATAAATAAAAACAAAAGTTCTGGAAAGTACAAGAATTATGATCTTATCGCTAAATTTTTAAGAGAAGAAATTCGAACTTTCCAAAAACTTCAATTGAAAAACCGTAGTTAAAATTATAGTTTTGCTTTTCTTTGGAATGTATTTCTAATTCAAGAACCTGTGTGAATTTTTAGCAATATTTATAAGAATAAATATTCGTATTTACTCACTGTCGGATAATTTTCTTCTGACATATTATTAAATCAATATTTTATAAAAATTTCTATTATGTTTAATCAAAAAAAAATGAAGATTCTGGGAACATTAAGAAATGCAACTCTATTAAATTTTTAAAACAAGGAAAACAGAGTTTGAAGCAAAATGGTAGATGAATAAACTATGGTGAAAATAATATTGTAAAATTCAAAGTTTATGCAGAAAACGAATAGGGCTTTTCTGGGTATTTCATTGTTTGTTTTGTAATCCAGTATCAGCCACTTTGTGAACAAACAGGTGGTTTTATGTTTTGTTATTTGAGAATCATAACTTGTTTGTTTCAACAATTTTATTTCTGGACTTATAGCTTTTTTTTATTCGTGCTCTTTTTGTTTGAGATTTGTAAGTATGTTATTGTTCAAAAACAACGCCAAAAATTGTTCCTGTTTTTGTTTGTCTGTTGGAAAAATGCGATGTTGGAAATGTAAAGCAAGTGAAATGCTTTTGTTTGTTGAGTGCTGAAATGCTTGTTGAAAGTTGTTTATTATTTACTTTACGATCTTTAATCCGATTGTTTGTTTCATGTTTGTAAAGAAGAAATTTTGTAATTGGCCTTTACAAAATTTTCTTGTCTTGTAAAAGATTCGAGGATTTTTTTTTTTTTTTAATCTTTACAAAATAACATTTCATGATTTCCTTTAGTTCTGAAATTCTGTAACCGGAATTTCAGAACTAAATGGCATTATGACGATGCGATATTTTAACATTTTCAATACTTAGTTACCATTTAATCATTGAAAAATTTAAGTAACCCTTACTTAATTCAAGAAACAACCTCTGATAATGAATCTGTGAAATTTGAGTGCAGGATTCGAAATATATTATAATTATTAATTTTGAAGTAATTGTAAAAGATAAAAATATAATTGTATGAAAGTGTATATAATTGTACAAACTATTATGGTTGTAAAAAAAGAAGTAAGGAAGTGTAAAAACGCGCTTTTCCTAATGCACTAAAATGTAGAAAATAATTTTTAATGAAAAAAATCTGAAGATTAAAAACAAATTATACGAGTGTGAGTGAACGATAATTATAGCATTAACTCTAAACAATGCGATAAGAAAATTAAGCCAAGATAAGTCTAAAAAAAGGAGTATTTTGATGCATTCGTTAAAATTAAGCAAAATGTGAGAAGATATCCATCAACTTATGGAATATTTATCAGAGCTTCCACTTTTTCAAATTTTACTTCAACCACACGATTTTTGATTTAAAAAAATCCTTTTTCTGTTTAAAAACATTTTTTTTTCTTTTCTTTTAAAGCATTTCAGCCTAAGAATAACTTCTTTGTCAATTATATGAGTCTTCTATTATTTTGTTTCAGTAAGCATTTCATGACTGGGAAAAGAAGTATTCCAAAAAGTAGCAAAGAAAGGTGACAAACTGCTAAAGTTCTTGTTTTTAAAGAAATATAAAAAATAAAATCCCAGCTGACCGTATTAGATCAATTCGCTATGTCACATTTAACTGTGAAATGTATCTAGTCTTGCATTTTCGCTCTGTAGTGTACTTCACATTTAAAAAAGAATAAGCAAAAAACATTCTAGCTCACTTATAATTGTAAGCATTATTCCTTTCAAGTAAAAATTTTAAATTGTAAACTGTAAAATTATAAGTAAAATTTTAAATTATAATTAAAAAAAATTATAAAATGTGTAGCGGTTCTCGAATACATAATATAACACCCTTTTTTATTTTCTTCTTAGGTACTCATAAGCAAATATAACAAATTTACATTACAATGTCGGCTATAAATATATTCTACAAACAATTATATCAAAAGCATGATATATAAATCGTTTTTGTCCGTTACTTTTGTTAACTACCCTAATCTCTACTTCATTCATCAAACAGGTTGTTTTAACTCTATATGAAAGGATCTCAAATGATACAAAATTCTTTCTTATATTTGTGTGTGTCATTATCATTTGCGAGTGCTATTATAATGGCATTATCATTGTCATTATAATTGCAATCCTATTTATTTGTTCTAAGATATATATATATTCATTTATTTAACTTGTACTATCTGGATCTGAATGAACGAACTATAGGAATGCTGAATTTTCTTCCAGAAACTAATTTGAAAAAACAAAAGTTTGCAGACAGATAGTAAATTTATGTAGGGGTGTTTTTTGAGTATAATGTACAAGAATTATTTTTTCCTTCTTTACATCTTAATTCCAAAGAAATTTTACTTATCCTGATTACAAACGATTTTTTTTAATAAAAAAAGTGTAAAGGAATTCTACTAAAACTGACAATAAATTAAAAATTAATCGTTCAATTTTTACAAAGCTATGCAACAATTTAAAAGCTACTTTTTAAAACTGGCAAACACTTATCATTTTTATAAATAATTTCACTTTCCGCATTCATCTGGGCATGTTTTTGATCATCTAAGAGAATTTAATTTTAAACGGTGAATTTTTATTTTGTTATTTACAGTAAGATGCCTTATGATAAAAAAATGCAATTTATATTGATTTTTATACTACATATAATAGTATTGGAATTTTCATAAATAAAATCTAAACCGATAAATGTAGTTTTTTATGAAGTTCGCAGGAAATACTGTAATTATATAAACATAAATAGGTATAAATATAAATGCTGCAACTATTTAAATACATTAAACTTGGTATTTAAATGCTTCAATATGATAAAAGGTTTTTCATGTGTTAGCAATCTTAAATTCGAATGAATTCAATAAATCATTATCAAAGCTCACTTAAAATTGACAATCGAGTAAAATCACGAGACAGCCTTTCTAAATCTGGCTACTACATAAATTTTAAAATTAAAGTTTTACTCAGCTGTAAAATGTGTAGATAAATTACTTTTGTTTTGTTTATCTTATCTAACATATGAAGACTAATGATTTAGAAATTCGCCGAATGCTGTAATAATGTTATCGGTTCATTTGAAGATTCTGTCATATTACAATATTGTTATCCAATCTATCAATTAACTGTAGGTTATATGCCTTGGTCAGTGATATCACGACCGTTGTCTTGATGGAGAAGTACGATGGATTCCAAAATTAATTTGTCTCCTAGTTATATATGTAAATTCATGAAAAAACGTTAGTTTCTCTTCACAATTCATGATTATATGTGAACGATAACATTGATACCATTTATATTAACTATTAATGGAAGCAGATAACCTCCTTTCCAATTAAGTAGGTAATAGATTAATTTTTTTTTAAAAAAATGTTATTTTCCTAGTTTTAAAATAATTAAGTAAATTTAATTATTTTAAAACTAGTAATTTTAAATTTCTTTGATTTGTGAAATTTTATAATTATGAAGTATAAATATCGTCAAGAATAATTTATTTGCATCATTATATTCACTCATTTAATTAATTAATAGCATACAAACATGGCTGTAACACATAAGTGAATCATTATAAATTAATAAAAATATGCGCAATTTCTCAAAATTAATAAAATAAAAATATATATCCTGAAATAAATTACTATCGTATTTATTAAATTAAAAATTTGATGTTTGTTAGGAAATAATAAACATTTTTTTTAATTCATCATGAAAAAAAATGTTTATTAAAATATAGTGCAAACTGTTTAATATATTTCATTTCAATTTATTAAAAAATTATTCCTATACTGTGTACTGTCTAAGGCTGCAAAATGCTTAATTCCAACCTTAGTTATTAATTGACTGACTAAATCTGCCTAAAGCTAAAAAAAAAAAAAAAAGTGAAAAAAAAGTAAATAAAATCAAACAAAAACTCTTATTTTTATTTCAGATTTCCCATTAGGAAGACTAAAAACTTAAATTGAAGGAAAAATTCCTAAGAATTGTTGAAATATTTTGCATTTGAATGATTAATAATTCATAATGTAAACTTTGTTTCTTAGCAAATTATTTAATTCACCTTCGTGCTCATTTCAATTGAAAAGGAATGACACCAATAAAATTTTCAAAACATTCTTTTTAATTTCACTCAAGCATTTTTTTCCCCGACGAGATATATGATTTTTTTTTTTTTTTTTAATTTCCATTTTTCTTTCAAAATCTGCGAACTTCGATATTCTCTTGTTCATCTCTTTTTATTGCGAAGGAAAAAAATTAATATCTCAAATTTCCAACAAAAAGCCGTAAGTATTCACTTTTTTCCTTCCTCCTCCCCCTCCCTCATAGGCATTTTTTTTTTTTAAGACTTCAGTTTTCTTTACATAAAAAAGTTTGTAATGCGTAAAAAAAATGCGTAAATGTACAAAAAAGAATTCTCGAAATAAGAATCAGTTAATATTGAGTGCCATCGATAGATGTCGCTACAAGTGTGAGAAGCGGCTATCACGTGATCTTAAATATCGACCAATGAACAGGGCGACGTGCATGAATATCTGTCTATCCATTGCTTGCTTTTTCAAGCGATCGTTACCATCATTTCATACAAAATAAAGGCAAGGAATTTCCGTTCTTTATCATATGCTCGATTGTGGATTATGCATTTGGGTAGGGAGTGTGAATTTCTTTAGCGGATACTGTGAACGCGAGTTCTCCTTGTGTATTTAGTAAACATAAAAAGCTTTCCTGCTGTTTGGCTTTAGGCCAAGCTTACAAGGGCTACTAGAGCTTCGGGTGTTGTTTGGCCTTGTATATTCCATTCTCTTACACAAGTGGACACAATTACGTGCAAGTAAGTTGATATTAAATATTTTTTTTTGTAATCTACGGTGGCAGCTGAATCACATGCATCTATTTTCATTTTGTTTACAAAATCGCGCTCGCGGTTTCGGAATAGATACCACGTTTTGTTGTCAGTTATTCTTAAGGTAATAATCATTCACTTACTCGTTTAAAAGTATTGTCATAAGTTTTTTCTTCGGGGGTTTATTTTTTTGTTTACTTACATTTAACATGCTGTAATTTAATCAGAAGTAGAGCAATTTTTTTAAAAAAAAAATCATGAAGAATAATAAATACGGGAGGCACAAAAGTTTTTTTTCTCGCTTATTTACATTTTGACCAAGCAATTTATTTTTCATTTTATTAATTTAGCAAGTGAGCAAAATAGTTGTGTAAAAAGAAAGATCCTGGAATATAAATATCTGCTTCCATTTCTCGAAATCGTTCTAACAAAATTAAGTATATATAACTTTTGGAACTTAAAAATATTATATACTTTTAAATTTTTATACAGTAATAACTAATAATAATATTTTCAAATGCCAATAAAATAGAAAGGGCATTTATATATATCTAATTTTTTTCATCGGTAAATTCCGTTTATTTCTAAATTTAAAAAGTTATAGTTATCTATGTGGTATTCAGGGTTAGTTCTATAAATTTTGATGGTACAAGATTAGTATTGCACTATTTGCTCATTTTAAATCATTTTAGTAAAAATTTAATGCATGTTAGTTGCATTAATTTGAATGCAAATTTAATGAATGTTGTAATTAAATTATTTAATAGAGAACAATTTAATTAATTAATAAAATAAGAGGATTTTTTTTTCAAAAAATTTTTAAGAGGCAGTTTAATTTTGGAATCTGCTGGAATTATGATTTAACAACAATTTTTTTTTTTCTTTTTACACATTTAGGTTTTTGTCAATATAAAAAGAAATTCCTGCCACAAACTAAACATTTAGCCCCATTTTACAACCAAACCAAAGGTAATAAAATGAATACTTGAAAGAAAAATTAGAGATTATTTTCAGATATTATTTCTAATTGAAAAGTTTGTTATATACAGTGTCAATTATCTTTGATAGGTAAAATTTTGGTATTATGAAAAGTTATTTTCATTGAAATTTTTAATTTTTCAAATAATTGCTAATGTAATGATTTCTATTAATTTGATAAAATACAGCAATAGTTTTAATTGCAATTTTCAAAAATTGCTTCTTAAAAGAAAATCTTCATATAGCCTTTTAGTTGAAGTGAAACTATTTTTGTAATGCCTTTTTTTTTCTTTTGGTACAAGTTTATCCTTTTGTTCACATGTGCTTTTTTCATTTACAAATATTTGAGTTCATCAATCAGTCTTGAGAACTTTTTATCTTTCAGTTCTGAAATGAACAAGTTTTATCTCTCTTCTCTTTTACATTCTTGTGTTAGACATCTCTTACTCATTTTAGAAATGTTATCAGTCACAGATATCAATAAGTTGAAAATAAAATTTTGATTTTCAGACTTCATAAAATCGATAAATTATTATCATGAACATTTGCATAATATTATCAGTGGCTTTGCTTTCCCTCTTGGTGTCATTTCTTAAATATAACCAATTTCTTTGTTTTATTTAGAATTTTTTATTGCTGAGATATTAATATATTTAAATAGTTTGATATATTTTATTTTTCAAATCAATAAATAATTTTTATGGAATTTGGAAAAAGAGTCTTGTAATTTAATAAATTGTATCAAATAATGAAATCGGTATTAAAAAGATATTAAATATTAAAAAATATTTTTTTAAAGTTAGCATTTTGTACTAATAAATTAGTGGTAAAGAGCTTTCACATCCTTTTAAACCTATGAGGTATATAAGAATTCTTTGCAATTTCTGAGAATATATATATATTGAATTATTTGTTATGTTCTGGACAGCCTCTTTCTGTTAAAAAGGTCTTGATCTCTGCCATATAACTGGATATTTTACTGTTGATTTTTCCATGACAGATTATAAATTTGTCCACAAATCACTTGTAAGTTTTATATCTACCATAGGCCTTTGTATGCATTGTGGTCATCTAAAAAATATATTGAAAAATATTGCTATTATGAATTGGAGCCCATTTCAATCTGTCCCTTTCTTGTAATTTTTATTATAATAACTCGCTTATTTGTTTAAATGGCATTGTGGAACCTTGGAACATCTAAACTTTTAGTCTTAATATGTATAATAACTATTTTTTTTTCTATGACAGCCTGGATTTAAAGTACATAATTTGACTATAACAGTAGTATAGTTGAGTAATCATATTGACATTTTTTTTAAATCTTTCTAATGTACATTAGCATCAAAAAAATTATATGGTTTAACACATTCATTATTTTGTATCTACGCTAAATCACAGTATCAAATATATTGTATTTCGTATAATATTCACAAATCAATTTATATTGAGTGTTCTTTTTGTACAACCTTCGAATTTTCTATTCAATTAGGTTCTCTCTCTCTCTCTCTCTCTCTGTATTAAAGGAAAAGTTAAAAATAATAAAGGCTTTCAAATTCATTATTTTGATAAATCTTTTTTTAGTAAGAATAATTATTGAAATGAGTTCTATTAAAAGAAAATGCACAAAGAAATTAAATTTTGTCTTCTCTCCTCTCCTTTAATAGCCATCTTTGACAATCAATAGGTTTCCCAAAAATAATTGATCTTAATTTCATTTAAATCTCTTTTACATAACATGTTCATGACTTGCATTTTTAGATTTGAAAGTATTTTGCTCCAAATTGTGATAAATATGAAACCATTTATTTTAAAAACCTTATACCTGCTCTTTTTATTCTGCATATGAACTTTTTTAATAAATCAAATATTGACAGTCTTGTATGAACTACTCTATAAACTCAGCCATTGAATAATTTTCTAGGTTTTATTTCTTGTAATTGCTTTTTGCATTTTATTGCAATCTAGTTAACTTCAATTCCTCATGCACACAAAGTAAATAATAATCTTTTTTCCTTATTTTCAACAATGGGAGGAAACTTGATGATTAAATATTGAATGAAAAGATCAAAAGGATTTGATTTTAATTGCAACAATGGAAATCATTGGTGAAAGTTGTATAAAATAAATAAAATTGCATAATTTCATGAAAAAATAAGCAATTTAATTAAAATCTAAATTATTTTTTAAATTATTTTAATGGTTTAAAAAATATTTTAATTATAATATTTTCAAAAACTATTGCAGAGAAAAGTATTATTAAGTATTAAAATTATTATAAAGCACTTTTTGTATAAATTTTGTTTAACCCTTTAAAAAATAGGTCATTATGTAGGGTTTTTTGTCCCTATTATACATTGTGTTATATAAAGAACTAAAGAGCACCTGACATTCTTTTAATATACACAGTTTTTTTTAATGTATTTACTTATATTTTAATTGCAATGTTAGAATAACAAACTTGATTCAAATTGAGATAAAGTGCGAAGTACGTAACGTAATTAATGTAATTAAGTTAGCAGATTTTCCTTTAATACCTGTTAATAATAAAATGGCACGTGAATTACGAAAGCAATTAGTATCTTACATTATTATTTCCGCATTCTTTTTAAACACCGGAAAATTCACTGCTTACGTAGTAAACTATTCCGAGAAATAAATGCAGCCAAGAAAGTTGAAAAGGAAAGCGAAAGCATTTATTGAATGCTGTAGCATAAATTTGTTTCTATCAAAATGTTTGCAGCGGAAAATGAAATTCAACTTCAGTAGTGATAAACAGGAACATCATTTTTCAAATAAATACGGAGAGGCTGTATCTGATTTTACAGTTTAAAAATACAAAACATTAATTCATGTTTTTATCATTTTGAAATATAAATATTTTCGTATTTTCTGGGAAATACTCTTTGATTTCTTTTTTACGTTTCATTGCATTTGCTACAGCAAGACTTCAATTTTCGAAAATATATATATATACAAATAAATAAATCGGAAAAAAATCTTTTAGTCGTTAAATGACAAATTCTTAGAATTCTCAGTTCGTTTCGTTATGTTATTAGTCGGGTTTGTATGAAACATTCGTTTTTGTTTACTTAGACCTCTGAAATGTATTTAACGAGGAAAGTTTATACTTCGCATCACATTTGGATAAATACGATTTCTTCAATTCTATTACTTTCGTTGATGGAAGACATAAAAGCAAGGTTTTCGCTATCGCAAACAGATTAAAAATGAATACATTGTCCCGCTATTATTTTATAGAAGGGTATTCACTTTTCTATTAAAATTATTGACCACCCCGCTTAAAACTTGAATGTTTATACTTGGGTTTATTATGGATAAAATGCATAATACGAATGAGATTTTTTAAAATTTTGAAAACTTATCTCTTTTTACAAGGTTTCTATAAAACAAATAATATGATATAGCCTACCAAATTTAGTACTTGCTGACGTTTTAAAGTAATAGGCGCTTTTTAAGAAAAAGATTCGCGATCCAAATTAGAAAGTTAAAAACTTAATCGATTTAAATATTTGGAAAATAAATTGGTTTCAAAGTTTTTCATCATTATTTTGTAATTAGTTAATATTTTGTTTTATATTATCCATGATATTTCTCTTTTCATTTTAAAATAAAAGGTTCAAATTTTTAAGTAAAACAAATTTAATTAAAAAACAAATAAAATGATTTTATATATACTTTACATTATTTGTATTTATTTACTTAGTTTTGAAAAAGCATCAGCAACTAACTTCTTTTCTCTAGAAGTTCGATGCAAGAAATAACAAAATACTTGAATAATCTTATTCATAATTAAGCGATTCTTGAGTTTTCCACAAAGCTTTGAGATGATGGGGGGGGGGGTTATGAGAAAAATCCGTAAATGAAATCTTAAAATGATAGCCTCCTAACATCGGCATTTGATTCGTATATTCAATCCGTGATATGGCAACATGATATGCCAATACCGTTCGTTTCAGAAATACGATACTATCTTTTTAGACTATTTTGTAATGCAGAAGGATGATTCATAGGAAGTTGAATGGATTTCAAGAGTTGTTTGTTAGGCTTAAACATTACCCTATTTAGATACGATTTTTTTCGGTGCACTTTTTTCTCTCGTCGTTTTGAAATGCATATTTTATATTAATTCGAATTGTGTATTTTTTGTTTCTGCCACCAGTTTAGTATTAGCCACCACCTAGTTCCGCTGACAAAGAGATTTATTGCATTGCAAAATATTTTTATTCATTTCTGCTTTGATGAAATCGATGCCTCTTGGCTCATACGGTTTCCTTATCGGAGATTAGTCAGTAGAGTCAAATCTCTTAAAAAGCAACTTGCAAAACGAATGATTTCTTATAATTTTCAAAAAAAAAAAAAAAAAAGTGACTCTTAACGAGCAATGTTTCGCAGAATGAGTAGCGAGAATGCATCATTACGTCACATGATGGCTTGTTTTGTATCAATTTATATTGTGAGCTTGTTTCAAAAGAGCTCTTATATCCACATGGAGGAAGTTTCAGCTAGATTACGCTGTAGAACGTGACTTTGAAGAACAAGTGTCTGTTAATCATATGTCGACAAGATTTCCTAAGTGTCCAAGATTATGGTGTTAGAGGGGGGAAATTACAACAGTGAGCTGGTTGAAGAACATGACCGGTACTACCAAAGAGCTTATAGAACTGCATCTTGTGTCACACCAGAAAGTCGCTGCGGAGATTTAGTTAAGAAAGGAAAAAATAATGTTGTAGACGAGGATCAACCTTCAACGAAATAAGGGAGATTCTGAAAGCATGGGGATATATTGCCTCATGTGTTGAGAAACATTATCCTTATAAAGCCAGTTTCAAATTCCTTTAATGATAAAGTTTCTATTTTCATTAAAATTTGAATTGATGTCGAATTCAAACGCATTTAGATAATTTTCTGATAAGAAAACATGTATTATAATTAACCCATTCGCTGCCAAGCCTAAATTGTATGAGGTTATTCCCATTTCTGTTTTGAGTGTTATTGTTTATCCAATTTTTATTATTTCAAAATAAATTTTTTGTCATAAATAATCTTTTTTTTTCATAATATTTTGAAGTATATTATCATATTTTGTCATAAATAATCATTTACATGTATAAAAATCAAACACAAGTATACTCGTGGCTGCCAATGGGAAATATCTCGTGCAATTTAGGCTTGTTAAATAAAGTAGAATTTTTGCAAAAACAATTTATTTGTAGTTTTTTTTTTTCTTTCAAGTTTTTACACTTGTATATTTAAGCTTGTGACCATAAAAAATTTGGAAGTTTGACAAGTTGTGCGTTTTAATATATTGAAAGTATCACGAGTATATTTGTGCTGGCAATGGGCAACACCCTCCCAACCACGAGTATATTCGTGGTTGGCAGCGAATGAGTTAAGAAATAGAATTATTGTAAATTTGTTTGAGTATTTGGAATCGAACGCATTTTTTCTAATTTACATAAAATCCGTATTAGATTTTTTTTTCTCTTAATGAGTAAGATACGAGAACAAATTACGCTTCTTTAGCAAAATTCCACTGTAGTCAAAATGTAGACACTGTTTTTGTGACCATTAAATTAATACATTATGAGGAAATTTCGTTTTTTCTAAGAAATGACCATTTCACCTATTAGATCCAGCCCGAATCCAATTAATCTGAATAATTGAAGTACCTGCTATATATATTATGTAGTACAAGATTCTTCCTTAAAAAAAAAAAAAAAGGTTATTTTTAGAATCATTTCCTTTTATATTATAGCGTGCTCCGTTAAATACACTGAGGTATGTTACCGTTTATAGACTAAAGAAAACCACATGGACATTATTTGGAAACAAGGCCGCTTCTTTTGTATTAAATGAAATCGATTAGATTGTATTTGGAGAACATTTTCACGAAATACAAACGCTGAAACTGCGGACGGACGACCAAAATTGTTACATCTCGTGTTTTGTAACTATTTGTAGTCCGCGGGGCCCCGCCTTTAGAATTTTATTTCCCGTGTTAAATCAAACATAGGTGCACATTAAGATGTCTAGACGTTGTCAAATGAAATATCGAAAACTTGAAGGTTATAATTCTGCATCTGGATTTTTTCGGACCGTTACTCTTTGAAAATTTATGCCTTTGAAATGTGTCCCAGATCCAAGCTGCGAGGATGATTTATTCCGGATTTTTCCGTTGTTTGCATTGCAAATGCTTATTCTGTGAGTTCCATTCTATCCAGCAATGTTTTTCTTGGTGAGATATATTGTTGAAGAAAGATAGTGCATCTAGAATAAGCTGTCAATTTTAAAAGGGACATTAAAATGCCATTGTTTGTTTTATAAATATTTGATTTATCACTCCTAATAATAAATTTGAATGTGTGTGTACGTTTTCGCTCTACCAATCAAAACGTTTGGTCTACAGCTGTCAAATTTGCCACACGTTTATCTTAGAGGTTGAAAATGGGCATCTCAAAACGATGTTTGTTTGTTTGTTTTTAATTCGAAATTTTAATTAAAAATAAAAAATGCGCATGCGTGTGTGTGTTTGAAGGTTGAGAAAATTTTATGATGCAAAAATGAACTTCATACCGTTTCAAAATTTTTAATGCCACAAGTTTATTAATCGTACCAATTTTTTGTGAATTTTATAGTTTTTTTGAAAATATTTCACTGTTTAAAGTGTTTCACAATAAGCTCAATTTCTCAATACCAGTTAAGGTCTCGACTTTGAGGCTAAACGGATCTAGGTTCGAAACCTCTCAAAATTCGCCTTACATGCGACAAGTGGACATAAACCTGATATTGTGGACCAAATATTCACCTGTTTTTGTGTGGTTCGGAAGTTCGGAGAGGCGACAACCCAGCTGCCATCCTCGTCAACGTGTTCAAATTTATGAAATCGGTTGCCGAATAATCTTATGTGTACTTAAAAACGTAGCATTATTATAAGCAGAGTAAATACGCAAAGCAATAATTGGTAAGCATATCGAAGTGTTCGGAAACAATTGACAACAACCCTTTATTGTGCTGTTTACTGTGCTCTCGCTAAACAATATTTAGTTTCCCTTCGTTACTTGATGTGAATCCCTGTTAATAATGCTTTTCTACTTAACTCTACTATTGGATGAAGACACATTTTTGATTTGTACGCTTGACATAAAAATTTCCGATCTCGTTTTTCTGGCATTGCACCGAACGTATAAAACACGTGTTTGTCTTAATTCACATCAAAGTTGATAGTCTAATGACTAAAGCATTATCCACCTAAGAATAATGTAGAATAGAATGTATTCATTTTTAAAAATTTGATTTAGTCAGACACACGAATTTATGAAACGCAATCTTTTAAATTTGGGCGAAGATAAATGTCTAATGGTCATCACAACATCCAATCAGCACCAAACATAAAAAGTTTAACCTGCATGATAGTTCACCGAATGTGTGAAATTCAATTCAATTTAATGAACAAATGAATTTTTAATTCGTTGATGTGAGGGCTTAATGGCTCCAATGGACCTCGTGGTCAAGTCCCAGAATCGGAGGGTCTCATACTCGAGACCCAATTCCACCGAAGAACCGCTCTGTAAGCGCGTCTGGTGCACGTTGCATCCGTTTGGATCAAGTGGTATGGAATGGAAAGTTGAGGGCCATATCAGGTGTCGTCCTCGTTATCTGACCGCGATTCAAAGTGACGAGTTCCACTTCAAAATAGCTGGTGTTGCGTTAAAAAAAGTCCGTTAATATAAATAAAATAAACCAATGAATGGGTCCAAAGATGCCTAAAGTGAAGCAAAGGAATTGAAGTATAGCGCCAGAAAAAAAAAATAGAAATTGTTTTTCTTTTTGAGGTGGGCTTTTTTGTGTTTCGGTAAATTTATTTGTGCATCTATACGTTGGAAATCCTTTTTTCAATATTACTGCACCTTTATGAAAGAACCGTCTTCAGCGTACCTCCTGCCGGTCAGGTCAACAGGAACAACGGATATGACAAAGCCGAAATGGAGATGTACTTTTTGCTTGCCAACACTGGAGGGGGAGGGTTTTATTTCATATTCATGAAAACAGTTCTCATATATGAAGACCTCCAGGTGGGAAACTCTTATTTATTGCATTGTCATAAGTTCTCCACTCATGGAAAGCAAAATAACAACCCCCCCCTCTTTCTTTCGTAGAGCTTCGGCTTACCCTCATCCATCAGGCAGGTCGAAAACCGCTCAACTCCCCCGTCGATCGTTTGCAACGGCGGGTCAAATACATTTCATTCCTTTCTTCAACTTTCACCCCTTTCGGGACCAAACGATACGGACCTTAAGATCAACGCTATCTATCAATGGTTACCTGAGAAAAAGAAATGGATCGAGACCACACACTTGTTCAGTATCGGTTACAGTTTTGTTTTGTTGGAACAATGATATCTCAAAAGAAAGAAAGAAGAGAAATTTAATATGATGATATCGTAGTGAATGAGAAATGTCGTTCAGTTTGTTTTTGTTAATGTGTACGATAGTATCAGTTTCTCATTGTATATTCCTTGTTAGTTTTTTTTACCGTGCTTTTTTAATTGAAAAGTATTAAGATTAATTCTGTTGTATTACATTATTCCTCGTTAGTATCGATTCGATGATTCTTAAAACTATACTTTTCGTTATTAAATTTTATGTGTTCGTATCATCTTTCTATCCATTTACTTAGTTTGAAAAGTAGAACTTGCGAGAGTGATTTCCTCAAAACTCTCACGCATTCTTTTGATTAAAGGTATTGTCCTTTTTTTTTAACTATGACAAACGTTACTTATGCTTCGCATATAAGAAAGTAATACAAATCATCCAGCTAGAGGATGAATTATTAAATGTGTAATTATATTCTACACGCTTGTTAAGCATCTGCACATTAACCCTTACATCAATTTTCAATTTTCTATCTGATGTTTTTTATTCGAATCTTTATGGACAAAAACGCTAAAAAATACGTGTTTAAATAAACATGTGTTAAAACAAAAGCCTGTTAAGTGTTTTTTGCATATGGCAACAGAAAAATATACTAATACTTTGTAACAACTCATATAAATTACAAATGAAGTTTTCTCTGCAGCTGAATAATGAGACCCTTTGGAATAATGTGTAGAAAAAATAATTTTGTCTTTTCGTTTGCGATGCTTACATAGCTATTATCCACAACCAATGTTTTAATGTTTTTTTTTTATTTACCACAGTCATTAAAGATTTTAATTTTCATTGCCATATTTCATCAGAAAATATTGAGAATGGTAGACAATTCAAAAGTCACATTACGTTTTTCCAAAATTTCACGGATGATAAAGTGTCTGATAATCATAGAAACTTTTATTTCGATGATAAATTATTCGACAGAGCTATTTATATTTTTCACAGTTTATAAATTTAATTTATTTTATTATAAACTGTATATCAATCACCTTAACCTTTTTATTTTAAGACAGATGTTTTTTCTTTTGTCGAAAGTTTATGGGGAATTTTATTAAGAAGCATCTATTCAAATGATACTCTTGTCATTTTCCCGTTCTTTATCGTTGCAAAATTGTTATAACCCTTTTATAACGTACATTTAGAATTGTTCGAGTCAATTTAAAACAATGTATTCACCTTCACACAGCTCTTGGAGAACCCCCTGCTGTATTCGCACTGGAGAGACAGAAGTGGCCGTAATCCATTATTTGAATGTAGTGCAAGGACAGCTGTTTCCCATCACCCTTCAAAAAGCGAAGGCTTGCCCCCCCCCCTTTTTAAATGTATCCGATGACGAAAGAAAAAGAACAACTAGATTCGTAAGGTTGTCGGGGAGGGGAGAATTTGGGTTCCGTAACGTCTGCTCCGATCCATCGGCTTCCAGCCTCCCCTATTGTTCTGATCAAATGAAGCGCGTAAAAAACAATGGGCCGCCCCATCCTTCCCCCTCCGAAACAAGTCGATTTACCTGACTTCCCTGTTTCTTTGCTGCAGGTTGTGTCATTCACACTTGAGAGTCGCATTTCAAGAAGTTGGGTTCGTTATAATAGAACATTTGTAACGAACTTTTTTTCTTCTTTTTTCGCGATGCTAATCCTTGCTATATGAATGTGTGAATCGTAACAATATCAGCAGATTAGGTTCTTGAGATGAAGCCATTAGTGGGCCATTTAATTTCTGCTGTTCTTTCATGTTATCATACAAAGGCTTTAAAATTTAGAAAAGCATAAATTAAAATTTAAAAAAAATTGTACAGTTATTTAAAGCATTTTTTTTCTATTTGTTATTTGAAATTTTTTTATTGATAAAAAAAACTGCGTAACATTAAATTGCTTTCATTTGAATGTGTACATATACATTTGACGGAAAATTTTGATAATTCTCAATTTAATTTTATTCAAATACATCCAATACTTCTATTAAATGCGTGCGTATATTTTAATCAGTGACATCTATTGGTAAACATGCAAAGTATCATATAAACGACGAGGGTTTTGGGTTTAAACAATTTACTATTACTTAAATATCATTTTGAAAGTTTTTCATTTAGTATTATTGAGTTATTCAATGTATGAAGACACCAATCGTAGAACGCTCCAAATTGCCTTTTCGACATGCAATGCTTTTTATGTTCTAATTTGAAGAAATCTACTCCCGAAGTCCATCAGACACTTTTAGAAACATATGGAAATACTGCTCCGTTATATCCCAATTGTCGATTTTGATTTCAAAGATTTAATAGTGGTCATTTCGATATCAATGGCAAAGAATTCGAAAACAATTAATTGCTATAATTATTCGACGAAAATAGGAAAAGGGTGTTGAAAATAATGGAAAATATTTTGATTGATACATAATATTGTGCTAACTTTTTCAATAAATACTTTTTTTCTAATGAAAAATGGTCAAAATACATGTAAGCACCTAATAAATACATTTCAAGAATATTCTGGCATATTTATCGCTGCTTAATTATGTTAGTAGAGAAAAAGATGGGTTTAATCGTGGAGAAATTCAAATGATTATGTATTTTTATTTATTTGTGTGTGTACTAGCTAATACTCGGCGTTGCTTAGTATTAGAATGCTTTTATGTTATTTTTGTAACAAGATGTTTTAATTTACAAAATCATTTTATTGTCTAAACATGCTTTCTTAAAATAAGAATATCAATTAAATTAGATGATTTGTAAAAACTACCGGTAATTAATTTTCTCTGTTGAGCAGTTTGTAAAAATCGTCTGCAATTTTTCATTTTTTTTATTTAGGTGTTAAAGAATTAATAAAAACAGCTCTAAAATTAGATCAGTACCGCTGAAACGATAAAATTATAAAATGATGTAAAAATGTAGCTTTTCGGAATAACTTTTTACGAAGTTACTGCTGCGAAACGTAAATATTTTTGTTGATTTCGAATTTATTGAACGTTTAATTTACATTTGCACTTTGAAAAATTATTTTTAACTAGCTGGTATTCGACACGTTGCTACAGCAGAAGTAATTTTGGAAATATCGTTTGAAATTTGAATTAGCAATCTTGTTTAATGAGGTATAATAGAAAGAATGATATTTATTTTCTTGTCAACAATGAATGCATTTATTAAAATTGAAGTTTATATAAAAGAGAAATATAAATAATATTTATTCTATTTTTATTTGTTTATTTATTTATTACTTTAATATTCAAGTATACTTTAGGATAGACAATATTTTTTGTTTTTCCTTCTTCAGCTAAAACATTTCCGACTCGTGAGCATCCAAAATACAACTAAGCACGTGGAAAATACGGATTTTTTTATAGATTCAAAGCAATAAGTTGCCTTAGTTTTTTCTTAGTCAGATGAACGGTAAAGCAGCGCATAAAATACGAACAAACAAAAATTTAATTTTATGTATTAGATAACAATGTAATTAATAATTTAAACGAGTTGTTATGGATGAGATGCGGAGCTTATGTGCCTACATAACCATAGTGACTTTTATTTCTATTCTGTTCTTGTAATCAGTTCCAAATTCCCAAAAATTAGTTGCGATTGCAATCGCTTGAATTATTTTTTTTTAATACTGTTTTTGTGTGGGAATGGCATTTCCTAGTTTTTAATCACAAGCAGTCACTTCGGTGCATTTGTACACTTTCTGAGACTTCTATAAAATTATATTTTTGTGGTTTCTGCCTTCATGTGCGTGGTTGGAGACATTCGAGATCTGAAATTGTCTTTGCGGTGAGGCTTGATTGGGCATTGTGGGTGGACCATCTTATACCAGAGCCGCTTCTTGAAAGAGGGAGGCCCTACCCATTGTACAAGGTTATTTGGACCGCTATCCTAGTCCTGCCCTTTCTGCGGGCGGACCATGACTCTGCTCCCTAATAATTCTCATGCCCCTCCTAAGTATCTTTAATGAGCTTCCTGCCCAAAATGGATTCGTCATATGAATTCTCTCTTGACTTCTTTTTTGAACTTTGCCTCTCTCGTTGACTCTCGGGAACACGTGCGAATTCTTCGTCGGAGAAGGAAGAAAAATATCCTGGTTCGAGAAAAAAAAACTTGGAATTTCTACTTTTAATCTTAATTACGAATGAGCCAAAGTTAATTAGACGAAATGTTTGGCTTAGAAAAAATAGTGCCTCATTAATGATTACGCTTGTAAATTTTTTTCTGTCAGAATAAATGTTTTTATTGAATTTAAATTATTACTTGACTGCATAATTCAAATTGTAAAAATAACGAAAAATTATTTTCTTTAAAATTTTAAAACTTAGTCTTTTAAAGACAAAATATCTAAATAGAACTTGGACCTTTTTAAACGAAAAATACTTTATTTTGAAAATAGCTTCATCCTGCAGAAGTTATGGAGAGGTGTGAAATTTATAAATTCAAACAGCCGATCAGGTAGACAAACACTTTCTCAGTACGTTTACAAAAAATGTAATAGAAATATGCAAATTTGGTGTAAAGGCTGTATAATAACATTCGCGTATTAAGTATAGATTTACTGTACTAGTATACGATTGCTATATTTTCTCTATACTAAGTATAGATTTGCTGTATTAGTATACGATTGCTACATTTTCTCTATACTAAGTATAGATTTATTGTACTAGTTTACGATTGCTACATTTTCTCTGTACTAAGTATCAATTCACTATAGTAGTATACGATTGCTACATTTTCGCTATACTAAGTATAGATTTACTGTACTAGTATGCGATTGCCACATTTTCTCTATATTAAGTAAAAAGTTGCAAAATTAAGCTATCGAATATTGTGTGCGTTTTTTGAGCAGTTTAAAATTGATAACGATATAAAATCTGACCAAGAAAAAAAAGCAAACTATATATATATATATATATATATATATATATATATATATATATATATATATATATATATATATATATATAATATGCACACACACACATTTAGCAATGAATTCTTATTTCCGAGTCAAGTCATAACAAATGGCCTATATCCCAAAACCGAATAATTACAAAAATATCAGTTTAGTGAACAGGTGAATGCAAATGCTATCATTGAATTCAGCGATGACGTTTTAACCCGCTTAAGTTCATCATCAATCTTTTTTGTAACCGATAATTGAATCTTTTACTATTGATCACCGATGATTTGACCGAGAACTGAGAATTTTGATGTGTTACCACGTCAAGTGAAACGAAAGATTGGCAACCAAAAAACTTAACGCTTAACTCATAAATCACAAAATCCCATGCTATGGCTTAAAATGATGCATTTTGATATCCTGTGATTGTCAGTCTTATCTTCGCTAGAATGAGACCTGAAAGTGATTAATTTCATCTAAAGATAGAGATAGTAGTTTCAAGGGTAACATATTAACATTACTGTTTAAAATGTATAGAAGGTTCCCTCGAAGAAAAATGTCTTGCACTTTAAAAATTCTGGATTTCAAAACTTCTCAGAATGTATTTTAGAATAATAACCTTCTGGGAGACGGTCATACTTCTATCAGTGATTCAGTAAAGGGAAGTCATAGCAGACTCTCCAACTCGCCTGAAGGCACACGGATTTAAACCACGAAAGCTGATTGGCCAGACCGCCGCAACAGCAACACTGAGAGAAACTGCGTTGAATCCTAATGGCCATCACCAGCCACGGTGCAACCCTTCCCGTTGGAAGTACGTCCCGTCATCGATGTTAGGAGCTTACCATCACCTATTAGTATAACCTCCAGGGTGTCGAAATCTAACCACCATACTGGAACCATCTCATTCTCATTTCGAGTTGCCCCCCGGGGGATAATTCAGTAAATGAAACCGAAGGAACTGGTATTGGTCATTTACACGCATTCGTCAGTTATGAAAGGATTTCTTCCGCGCGATACGCAATAATTCGACTTGCTCAATCAGATTTTAAACAAGTGTTGGTTTCCTCAAATAGTGTAATTCCTCAGTTTAACACTCAATACTATCTTGTAATCAAATTATTCATGACAGACCTTGTTTCTTTATTACTTTAATGCCGTGAAAACCGCGAAATAATGATTTAAATGGGCCAGATTTGATTTCTGTCGGATTAAAGGAAAGAGGCAGTTTTAATCGGGGGGTGAGTGTGACTTTTCCTTGCTGTATATCTCAATTGAATTTGTTTCAGTACGGTTTTAAATTTATTGGAACGAATTCTAAACTCGGAACAATTACACTGCTCATACAATCTGAGTTCTTAAAAGTGAATTGCGAAATGAACGTGAAAGTTCATCGCGTGCTATTTGCTTTTCTTTTATTAAACTTTTTCGTTACCCTTTCAGTCGAAAAGAGTGTATCACGTTTCTCGTGTGGTTTCCACCGTGTTTCGAAACAATTGTCGGAACGTTCCACTCACTTATTGCATGTTCGAAAAACACTTTAGTCGAGGAACCTGGTGTACTTCGGTTGACGTCACTCGTCAATACTCGCAACATCTCGATGACTTACGGTATGTCGCAGTGCACCGTTGCCATCTGGCGCAGCATCAAAAGTAACGACCGTAAATAAAAGGTTATTTTTTTTGCTTTTTTTTTCACCCGCCTCCCCTTCTCAGCTGCAGGGTGGCCTTGAGTTGAGAAACTTCGTCTGGATGAAGTGCCCGGCCGTAGTGGCAGGCAGCCCCGAAAAAATACTCAGAAACGAGATCGCAATGGTTCGTTTTATAATCGTCCACTTGGTTGAGAAGGTCAGGAGGGTTATCGGAAGCTGATTTTCAAAAATAAGCAAAAGTTACGCGCTGTTGTGAATGAAGCCTTCATCACTTGATAAATAGATCAGTGTGGTGAAACCGTCTTTTTTTCCCCCCTTATGTTGTACCGCCATTCTTTTGAGTTATCCTGACTCCGATGAGTCCAGTTACATCAGACAAAAAAATAAATAAATAATAGTTCGCTGAGTGATGATGCCATCTATCGGAAACTCATTATCTGTGCAGCGGAAAATAATTAGAGTACTGGACGATTTGCGATGAGTAAAATTATATCCTAACGAGCTGTTAAACATAGATTTCTGCGAGATAGAAAAACTTGAATTTAATAAATAATTCATTTTAATGCGTATTCGTGTATAATGCTGTCATTTGATAGAATGTTGTAATAATAAGCATAAGACTGGAAAAGAACTTTTTAATACTCATTTGGAGGGAAAATAAAACAAATCTTTACCTGCTTGCTTGAATAAATCTAAAGTTTGCTAACATTAACCCTCCAGCTGCTTATCCCGCGATTTCCGCAGACTGGCAATCAGTCCATTAATTGTTACATCCCATTACATTGATTGATTCCATGATGTCCATTGATTGTTACATCGTTTTTCGCTGCTTGGAGTGTCTATTTTTACGATTACACATTTTAATTTTATTATATTATTAGCCGGCCTTTTGGTACAAAGGTAGCGTGTCTTCCTCGTGTTCTGGGAGTCCCAGTTCGGGCTGGGTTGATATATCTGTGAGATGTGTGAATATGTCCCCCTGTAGAAAGGGGCTGTGGAAGCGAGTATGACGAGTGTGTCGCTAAAAGTTGTACTTTTGGTGACCGTTGGCGCTACTTGAAACAAGAGACTCATACCTTCGGCTTAAATTCTGCTGATGCATCTCCTAGGCTTGGCCATGGCAAGTGCCATAAGTAACAACAGCAACATTATATTTAATTTTTTTTAAACCTATTTGCAAATGTCGCATCTAAATAGTGCTTTTAAAGAATTTGTATTTAAAGGGTTAAACAATATTTTGTTGCCATTTGTAGAAAATTTTTTGATGTTTGTTTCAGTATTAGATCCAGATGACCGCATTTTGACGGTTTTGTCTCACTAAGGGATGACACCCGGAAGGATATGGGCTTTTCTAGAATTTGCTTTATATTTAAATGTAAACATCTTCTATCCTTTCATCCCTATTTTATCAAATTAAACCCAATTTTACACACGCAAAAGCGCGGATGGTTTTAGAATCCAATGGCAAATAATAATAATAATAATAATAATAATATACGGGGTTGTTGGATTCTCTTTCCCTCTCCCTAATCACTTCCTGTAAAAGAACAAATAAAATTGTATTTTTCGTGTTAGGAAGGGTGTGTAGTAACGAATCATCATGACACGCACATTTTGCTGCATGTTATGTAAAAACTTACGAGCAAATACTATAGAAATGTGGCTGTTGAATTATTTATAAATATTCTCTCAAGGGATTTTCATAAGTAGAAGGAAAACATTTTATATTCCACTTGTGTTTGTATACTTGGAGATTTTCATACACAGGGAATTTTCTATTACTTCTTTTCAATGAAAATAAGAGGAAATAGTGGATACTTATCGAAGCGGTAAAAAATTGGCAACATAATCAGACGCGCCTTTTATTTATTTATTTCTGATTTATGTTATATTAAATATATTATGTCTAAAGTTTTGAAAGTAGGTTTGTTCATGTTGAAATTTTTTTGAAGATTTTTATTGTATTATATTTACCAGCGGGTGACCGAGCTCCGCTCGGAGAAAACAGGTATCGAAGCTAACTCGAAGATTTAAATTTTCAATTGTGATTTATCAAAACAATACATGCCATAAGAAACGAATCAAAAAGAACGAATCTTTTTAGTTAACGAACGAGCGCTAAATTCAAAATTTTATTAACAAATTTCCCTTAATAAAAAGCAGTGGAATTAGAATCGTACTTTTTTGAAAGAAAATTTAGTAAAAATATCCAAGTTATCCTTATTTTTTTCTAATGAATGTTGAAAGTCGGAAATGTGGGGCGATTGGCAACCATTCCTCGTATTATAAGATAAAATTAAAACTTAAGCTCCAAGCATGCGTTACGAGTAAAAGGGAAAAAATTATCATATTAATATGTTGCCATCAGATTGACAAAAACTCAAATTTAAAAAAATAAATTATTGCGCATTAAACATATAAAAATGCAATTTTCATCACGTGTCCATGAAATGAAAAAAAATATGTATGAATATTGATATAGATGGCATAATTGGCTATAGATGGCAGCACGTTACCACTTGAAAATTTAAGTAGCCATTATGGCGAACTAATAAAGTTTGAATATATCCTATCTGTAACTCCGAACTGTTCAACCGTAGCGCTTCAAAACCGGCGCCAATCGATTCCTCGTGGCCAAAAGCCCCAGACCCCCAAGTTTACCGGAGTTTATTAATTCTGGGGCGTTTTTCGACTTGACAACCATTTCTCGTATTATAGTATAAGATTTTTAATTAAAGTCGGTTGTGCTTTGAGATTTATTCTTGTTGCCATTCACCTGCTTTATTTGTTTGGAATATTTAATAAAAATTATTATTACGCCACAATTAGCATTTATATTGCACTTGACCATGGTGAAAGAAAAAAAAAAAGGAAAGATGAAAACAATATTATTTTTTTAAATTTTACTTTTAGACACACTGTTTGTAACAACTCTAATGAATAACTTTCTGGTTTGTTTACTTTTTTAGAGAAGCGGAAATGTACCGTCTCTCGGCTAACAGTCGTATGATTATTTGGTATACTTAGGTTTTGACGGCGTCCAAAAAGCGGCAAAAAATGTCGCCAAATCATAAAATGTTATTAATTTAAAATTTTATTTATGAAAACTTCTGAACGTACGAAGCACATGCTACATGGTTTGACGATAGTTCCAAATTGGCGAAATTTTTTCTTGGCGCTTTTTGGTCGCCATTAAAACTGATTATTATATTTTTTTTCTGCACATTTTTTTTTTTTTTTTTTACTTAGCAAAAGCTATATTTGATGAAGAAAAGACGCAAAGAAAGAACAAAGGAAAATCTGACAATTTAAAAAGAAAAGCTTATCGTGAAGCTGGCTCAATTGGCTGCTTAAAGTGAAAAATGGATCAGTATTTTGATTGATATGAGCAAATGTTTCAGCATTTTTGATTGATATGAGCAAAGGAAATTCTCATTATGGGTGAGTAGAGTAATCGTGAGTAGGCCGATTGAAAAATATGCATGTCATCATGGTTTGGAACATAAATTGTCCGATGGTCATTCGGAAGTTCTAGAAGCATTAAGCTTCCAGCATTGAACGAATGGCCAGAGGAGTTAAAAATTTGTTAACTGAAACCGTCAAATATCACCTAAAGTATCGGACATCAGTGGGATTGGCGTACAAAAACGAGGTGGGAGTAAAGCCCCGTGGTATGTATGAAAAAAAAAAGAAAAGAAAGAAGTTTGATTTGATTTCTAAAAATTCAAAATGTGAGGAATACATATGAAAATGAAATACGGTATTTAAAAATTATCAATTTTTAGAGCAAATAAGGATTTATATTAGATACCAAATAATTCACACACACACGCCCGATAAATAGTAAAAAAGCGTCAATCTAAAGATGTCTCTGCGTTTCTCTTTTTTTATTAATGAATAGAGTTTCTTAATCGTTTCTTTCTTTCAAAACGTTTCCTGGACCTTGACACTTGATGAAAGTATTCTCAACTTTAGGATGTGACGTCACTGACACGTCATAATTAATTTTTCTGCGAGAAAAAAAGTGGGATGGAAATTCTCTCTTTTCACATCTGATGTCGTGTTTGCGTGTGTTTTTTTTTTTTTTTTTTTTTTTTTTTTTTTTTTTTTTTTAGTCGCGAGAACCCTGGGACTTAGGGTGAAAGCTTTTCGAAACGCGCATGTGACAGGGGCGTGGCCTCGAGTTCTCGTATTCGCGATAGAGAACAGGCCAATTCACTCACTTCGCCTTCATACTCCAGTTGCGGTTAATGAAGGCGTTTTGTGTGTGCATTTTTACTTTCCCTCCCATTAATTGGCCAGGAAAGATGGAACATTTTTATGTTACAGGATAGAAAGTTTCTATGGTCACTGAATTTTTCCGTTTCACTTCCTTCTTATGAAAAAAGAATTAATTTTTATATTACTCAGATACGCAAGAAGGAAAGCACCATCTCATTTAATAGTTTTTATTAAAAAGATATTTGTTCAGAATTTGTGTATATATATTCTTAAATATTTAGTGTTATTCTCTCCTTTAAAAATTAGAATGCATGTTCTCCTCTCGACCTTCTTGGATGACTCATATGCCTCCAACGAAATGATACACTTTATGTTTAATTCGACTTATAAGATGCTCTCTCCTATCGTGGCCCAGTAGCTAATTACAAAACCGCTAGAGGTAGACATATACTTCGGTAAAATGTTTAAATGGCGGTAAAAAACAATTTTTTTTAAATCTTTATTGAGACAGTAAATTTTTATTTGAAAAAGTGATAAATTCCAATTTTTTATACGCTCCCCATCCCGGTTCTATCAATCCATTGTAATATACTCTTAACACATTAAAACATTCAGTTAAAAACGTTTTATGAGTAAAATTGACTGAACTATACTGCTAAACTTGAATAGAGATCGTCTTGCAAATTTATTTTAGGAAAGGATTTGGAAAATAATACAAACGAACTTAATACCATTTAACAAACATTCCTTTAAAATATCAGTCGAGATCCCAAATTTATTTGTCAATTTCTTTTTGAAAATTTATTTTCAACTTTTTACAAGTTTATTTAAAAAGTTTATGGCACCAAGATTTTTTTACTAAACATGATTAATAGCACCGGAGTATTGTGTAAAATCAGTTTTGTAACTTTTTGAGAAATATGTATGCTGACTCAAAAAAAAAAGTATTTTTCCTATTGGAATTCTGTGTATAACTGTTTAGCAAGTAAGTTTTGTAACTTTTTGAGAAATATGTATGCTGACTCAAAAAAAAAAGTATTTTTCCTATTGGAATTCTGTGTATAACTGTTAGCGTTTAAACCACGATAAAAATTGATATCTTGTACAATAGTATATAATATGGGAGTCTAACCAAATCTCACCAATAAATGTTATTCTTTAGACAGCGGGAGTTTTTGTGGCAAGGTCTCTAGGGGTCTTAATATTTACGGGTTTGGTTTCACAACTAAGATCAAAATAATAGAAAGGAAGGCTGAAGAGACATCTTAAAAATAAAAGAATTTATTTAAAGGGAAAATTGTATGGAGGGAATGTAATGGAGATATGAATAGGACAGAAAGTCGGATAATTCCCTGTAGGGAGGACGTTAGAAATCTAGAAAAAAAGTGCATATTGTGACTGAAACAGTTTACCGCATTGTATGCGAGCACGGATGCACAAAAAGTCTTCATCAATCGGGGGTTATTGGACCTCTGCAAGAATATTAGTTGTGTTGATGTTTCGTAAGCTCGACAGATGGTGTTGATTTGGAAGGCTGTATTAATTAATTGTATTAATGTATTAATTATTATCCTATGGGAAATGATCTAATATTTTACAATTCTCGCTTTCATCACATCTTTATAATTGAAAGTTCCTTTGCTGCTTAACCTTATGAAGTTCCACTCCCTTAACCGATTGAAACGAAGTTTGGCTCACATCCTTTCTAGTATGATTAATTATGCTATTAGATATTTTATTAAATAATGTCTTTTGACATTTTAAAGGAAGTAAAATGGATAATGCCATATTATACGTATTTTATATTGATTATCTATTCTTCATGAGATAAATAATATGTTTGTAGGATCAGTCAAATTAGAAATCAACTGTCAAAACTACTTGAGAAAATTTGTTTTTTATGGATAATCAAAATTACAAAATCATCTTAATATAAAAGTTTCTTCGAACTCTTACTTATCTTAGAATATCTAAACATTCTTCGAGCTCTTATTTATCTTAGAATACCTTAAATCTCTTATTTTTAGATATATTATATTTTTTTGCATCAATTAGTAGCATTCTATTTTTTTTTGGGGGGGGGGTCTCATTGTAATTTGGATGTCGGAAATTTTTTGAATCTTTATCCTGCACCTTAATCCTCCAAGTTTAAGTAAATTGCTTCTTATGGCAACTTATAGTTTTCTTGGAGGTCTTGCAAACTGGAACACCCCATCTCAAATGGGGTGTTGAGGTTCCTTCGGAAAAAAAAGAATGGCTCGAAAAAAATGCCATCACTTCCATGCGTTCGTGCCGCCTGACAGATGGTAGCAGACGAGAGCGCGTGGAATGAAGTCTTCCGTTGTGGCAGGAAGGGCGCCGGAAGTTCGGAGCGTGGGGCTGACATTTTTCCCCTCCCCGGCCTGCTCCCCTCCGTTAGCGCCACGCGCTTCGGCATCGCCAGACGATAGACATCTGCCCAGAGCATCCTTCCTGGTGACTACCCCCGTATCGCCCTTCTATAAATTGGCAACGCAGGTTGAAAAATGGCAGAATCTCATGATTTCATGCGGGTATGGCTTGTCTGAATCGCCTTGTCTTCGCTCTTTTTGATTTGCCGTTGGTACTTCACTCGATCGCGTGTTCGTGGGTTCCGGTTCTGTAGTTGTGGTAGTTCGCCAACCGTGAAATAAGTGAGATTTGATTGAAAATGCCGATTTCCCCTCCCACCGAGATCTTTGATAATCTCATGGTGTCTGACTTGGGATGTCTGATGTTCTCGCAGCTGGTTAAACGAGTGATAGCGTAGTTCATTTTTATGCTCATTCTTGATTCGTCGTGCATTGTTCCGAAATCGGCTTCTTTAATATGGTGATTGGATCTGATCACATTATGCATGGTTCGTCGGTGATTATGGTTTAAATTTAAATCCATTTTATGGAAATTCGTTTTGCTTTGTTCAGAGAGCAGTCACTTACTTGAGCAGAGACTCTGCTGAGATCACATTGCAGCAAACTGATTTGTTTTTGCAATAGATCTTCTTAAATTGTGTCTTGGCAGATAATGTATGTAAGCAATTTTAACAAAATAATATTTACTGCGAGTCAAACCATTCGTAAATTGCGATTTGCACGATGAAAAACTCGAAAGCAGATAATTGATTCAAGAGTTACCAGAATTTGCTCATAGTTACAACTATTTAAGTGATTACTACGAAGGGTTGTCTTAATTTTAACTAGAAATAATGTTATTTTTTATTAAAGATTTTTGAACATTATTTGTGCACAAAAGCATTTTGGCAGCATTTAAAAGTTTAAAAATATTTTCTTTGCAACCTACATCTTTTTCCTCCCTGAAAGCTTTCCTCCTAATAGACATTTGGGACACCTTAATTGTCTACTTCGACCCGCCACTGAGGCGCACGAATTAATCTGATTAACCGGACCGCTGAGACAGCAACACTATCGGGAATTACTGAGGGTCGTTACTAGCCATGACACAACCCTTCCCATGGGAAGCAAGTCCCGTCATCAATAGGAGAAACCGACCCTCACTATTTCTGTGCTCACCTGGGTGGCTAGAATCAATCACTATCTTGGAGACTTCTCATTGAATTTCTTCCATGTCAGCTTAAAAATTATGGCAGACAACGATCTAACCAGTTAATTGTAGACCGTTATTTAAAATTCCGGAGAAAGTTATTATTTAAAGTCCCTTCCACTTTCATAAAGTCAAGCGATGATTTATACATATGTCGAACGTAGTATGAATGGTTCATAGTAAATTTACAAAGATTCATTAGATTAAAAAAAATTGCTCATCTGTCACGCCAAATTATTTGGATTTATGTGTTTTTACGTCGAAGGCACTTAGAAGGTTAACATTGGATAAATTATATTGCGGACTCTTACTGAAGTTTCTTTGAAATTACTTCTTTTCATTATTTTCCTTAATCGCCTCAATTAGCACCAAACAATTTGTCTTCAAATAATTCTTCAATTTTGAATAATATTAAAGTCATGAACTCGAAATCCGGAATTCATATATACCTCGAAATTGATTTCTGATCTCAGGAAATTATAGTTTCCCTTCGATATCAAACACAACGTGTTAACGAAGTTTTGCGTCATCTAAACGATGCAATACTATCTTAACAATGATTACAATCGAAATTGTTATGAAGCGATGTAAATACGAAATGTATTAGTTACGATTTGTTGTAATAATTATTTTTTTAAAAAAACTCCTTTGTTTCCATATCCGGAAAATCATAACGTTCAGGTTTGCATATTTAATAATTGTCGGCATTAAACAATGGAATTGTCTTGTGTCTGTTGGTGAAATAATTGAAAACCCAGTTTATTTATTGTTCCTTCTATTAGTTTCTCTATCATATATATATATATATATATATATATATATATATATATATATATATA
>JAOUZG010043976.1:2218471-2235895 GCA_026289955.1 Argiope argentata | reverse complement strand
TTGAAATTCTTCTCTTTTCTCTCATAATTGTTAAAAAGAAAACCTCAAACTGCGACAGCACTAGTAGTCAAACACACAAAATGTCTAAACTGAAGGCCAATTTCTCTTACACAAAAGGAGTTATTATTTTCATTTTCCTCTGTAAAAGATGATAGTTTTTATAAGTTTTTCACGTGGTATGCCTCTTCACATCTCTGACGTCCACAACATAATAAACATATCCTAATTGTGGCCCACTGTTATTGTCTTGTCGTTCTTTTTACGCAATAGTTTGTATATTACAATGGTATTTTTAATTTGTCGAATTCCTTATAACGATTGAGATAATGTTCATTCATGGATAAAATTCTTTGAAAAAATTAAACGGATTTTATCAGGAAATTGGACTAGTTAAAAAAACGTGTTGAGGAAGTTTCATCTATTTTAAATGCTTTATCCTCAATTATATCATGTATTTTTTTATAAGATTTTTTTGCTGAAAGTTCAATTTGTTTTAAAAAAAGTGCTTAAAATGCGGTACAATCCGTTTTGAACATTAATCGCTATTGTAATCGAACATTACGCTATAAATTATGTATTTTTTTATTTGTGAATTCTTTTTTTTAATTCTATTTACTTCGAATTGATTTATAACTGTTTCAATCCACATCAAAAATATTTTGAAATGAACTTAGCATAATCGTGGTCAGATAAGATAACACCCGAGTCATCACCCCACTGTCCGGCATGTCATCCATTGCCGACGGTCTAGTTAATTAAAAAATTGTCGGTAAAGTGTACAGACATCAAAGCACCTCAAGAAACTGCAAAAGGGGTAAAACGGTGGAACGCCTGGAGATTCGAGGGTCTTTGGAACGCGGCTTTAAGCCTCTTTCCCTTTGTCCGTTGTCTTCATTTATGGCCGAAAATTTGTCTTCAGAGCTATTATTGCACTACCCTCGCCTGTAAACATTGATTGTGAACTTTGACAAAATGTCAATAAAATAAACAGACACGGTGTCCTGGATAACCTAAAATGAGGAGAAAGAGGGCAAATTGCGTTGAATGCAAGGCATGCAAGAACCATCGCAATGAGACTTAACAAATGTGCGAGAATCCAATCCACGAAAATGGTTTTAATGAGCTCCAGTTGAACAGACACGGCGCATCCTCTGGAATCTGTTCTGGAACTCTCTGTTGGCGTTGTCACTATGAATATAAACTGGTAGCATAATTGGGAAATTTGATAAATCGGATTCTCTCTTATATGTTTATTGCCCCATTGTATAGTTATAGATGGTAAATCACGCGTTTGAAACCAGATTCTGTGAAAGATTCACTGTGTTCAAGACAAAATCAAAGAAATTTCGTGACTAGCTTTATAACAATTAACTCCAGAAAGTTACATTTATTAGCAACTTGGAAACGCCAACATAGCCAAATGACCAAATACTTAGTGACTTAAAGTGTACTATCCAGGGCATTTTATAATTATTTCTTTCACAGTCATTCATTATTGTTTCAGCAAAAAAAAAAAAAAAATGTTTTTTTAAAGTTATATGTTAAGAGTGCCGTATACACGCCACCTACAATTTTCAAACGTAATGTTATCCTATGGGAAAATATTGTCCCGTGTTTTGTTTGTTATTACGGTGTCTTTATTATGAAGTCATTCTGCCATCGCAAGAGGGAATAAAAACACAGGTTTCTCCCGAAGGAATTTTTTTTTCGTGCGTGTCAAAATATTTTTAAATATTTAATAAAAATTGAAAAATGTCAAGGGCGCCATTTAAACGATTTTTTTTAAAAAATCTGTCATAAATAAAATTAAACTAGCAACTGAAATACATTCGTTTTGGTACCTTCTTTCCGATACATATAATTTTTTAGAAAAAAGAAATTAGGAGAATGTGTAAAAACAGCATTTTATACTTAAACTTGGAAGAATAATTTGAACTCCCCCCTAAAGTTCCTTTAACTCCTCCCTTTCGCGGAGGAATACACACTAAACCCTCCTTTTACCACGTAATGGATTGTTACTTTTATTATCTGGACTTCACCCCGTCTTCAAATTTCCCCCTCAGTATAATTGTCTTTCTGCTTTTTGTTTAGTTTTATTTTGTTTATCATCACAGCTGTGGTCATCTGCCCCTTCACAATCTACACTTGTTTCAGCGAATACTACCGCAACCCTGAAAAAAAATTAGTAAACTTTTGTAAAAGAATTTGAATTTTGCATATTTAGCTAATAGGTGGTGATAGAATTTCAGAAGTAAAATGCACAGCAAATATTACTCCGGATGAAGTCATAAAAGTTTTTTAAAAAATTTATTTTGGAAATTAAGCAAAGATGAAAAACTACCATAAATAAAAATCATAAATATTATTTTCAAGGACAGGTCCAGCTGCATATAACACACACACACACAAAAAAAAAAAAACTTTTATTTTCAAAGTGGACGGCAGAAAACAGAAAAAATTATTCATAAATCCAAAATTTTGGCAAAGAAAAAAAATTAAGATTCTTTTAATTTAACTGTTTATTGCCGAAATTCGTTGATCTCAGATATCTCGAATGAATGAAAATTCGGATCCTTTTGCTATTATAGAGGATCAAAAGAAAAAAAATTAATGGAAAAAAAAAGAAAAAGCAAAATGTTTTCGAAGCTTTTCCCCCCTCTGGATATTTTTATAACTGTACTTTATATGCAATTCATAAATCAATGCTATTTTGTCTGCATTCTTTTTTTGTAAAATTTTTAATTATTTGATCTTGTGTTTATGTTATTTTGTACATACATTTATCTTATTCATATATCTTGCAATAAATAATGGTTAATTTTATTATCAATTGAAAAATAAGGCTGCTTTTATCAGAAAAAACAATTAGCGGTAATAATTCATTTAAAGAAAGTAAGATATAAGAACATTTTTATATTTTTTTATTATTTACTAATACTTGAATATTCTCAAGTTTCTGAATGAGTTTTCTTCAAAATCGCTGATATCTACAGTCATAAAAGAGTAAAAAATGTATATATGTGTATATATACATTTTTTACACATATATACATATGTGTACATATTTTACACATATTCAATAAGCAATATCTTTATTAAAAAGTAACCTTTGACGATCAGCTGGTTCAATAGTAGAAAAGATATCTAAAACTTTACATATTTTATATAACTTGGTTTCTAAATAGCTTTTTTTGAAAAATATTTAGCTATCAAATCTTCTGTTTTTGATAGCTATATAATTGTGTCATATTATTATGTAGGCCTTAAACAGTTCTGTTCATTATATTACTTATCTCTTACTCATTTTCTGTCAAAGTGCTTAAAATTACACGATAAATTAGAGTGGAGATGTTAAATTGTAATTAATATAAACGTATTTTCTTGAAACCTAGTACATCTTTTTTTTAAATATGAAAATTGAAAGCAAAGTCGTTCAGTATTGAAATTGTATTTACGTTGCAGAATAATTATTATCATGTCAGAACATATTTTGGGAATGAGGTTTTCTGGTGTCAACAAAAATCCATAGGTGAAAAATAAACATTTTAAATTTTATTATCCGCACGAGCATCTCAAAAAATCAGCTTTTAATAATGCGTTTCCATAGCATTTACAAAAGCTCTGATTTAAATAAATTAATTAATGACTACAGCCAATAAAACCCAGAATAACGTTATTTTGAGCTCGTGATTATATGAAATGCAATGAATAGGTAATGTGATATTTTTTAAAACAATAAAAGCGAGAAAAAGTTCTTTTGGATCGTTTGCAATGCTAAAGTGACTCATTCAATGAAACCAATAAAATTAATAAAATATAATTTAACTCGCACGAGATGCTTGGCCGTTCAAGAACTGATGTTCTGACACGATACATTGAAATATGCATAGCAGATTTCATTTAAATCTTTTTTTAATTTTTATAACATCTTAAAGAATTATTCAACAGAAATTTCACTGATTTTATATGACTTCAGTCAATAAATGTTCTTATAAAAAATTATGAAATTTACATTTTACACAGTCCTTTTGTCCTAAGGAATCATATTCTGAAAAATACTCTTCATACTTCGAGTTTTAAATAAATAAACTTTCTGTCTTCTGTTATAAAATCTGTTAGTTTTTACATGTCAATATTTGAACAAACAGTATTTTCATAATCGTAGGCCAATCACTGTCGAGAAATCCTGGTAGCGTATCTTTTTTTGAGACCGCTTATGAAGTGGTCTAAAATCGTCAGCTTTTACAGAAGAACGATATTCAAATTTCATAAATTATTCATTTTTAGTGAATGATTTAGTTATTGGAAATTAAAATTTTTTCTTTAAAATATTGATGTCTCAAGAAAACTTTGGTATCATTAAAAAGATAGTTTTTTAAAAAAATCTTTATCGTGACGCAAAAATCTATTTTGTGCTGTTATAGTTTCGGAAGTTATAGCGTTGTAAATTTTATAAATTTTTAAAATCTTATTTCTTAATGTAATGAATTATTGGATGTATAAGGCTCAATATTAGTAAAATTAATTATTTGATTAGAATATTATCTGTACAGCGTATAAATAATACTGAATGTGAAAGTTTTTGTATAAGTTGAAGTTTAAACACTTTCGTTTTTCAAGTTCCTATTTCAATTGAGAATATTGAAAATTAAAAGAGATGCATTGCACAAAATGTTGAATGGTATACGGTTTTTAGAAAAAGTAAATGTTAAATGTCTCATAGAATTTGAAGTTAAATATACTCGTGTGTGTGTGTGTGTAAGCAATCAAGAACAAGTTAAGTAAATTTTAGCAACCATAAATCTGAATTATAAAAATTAACTAAAACTAAGTTAGTCACTGCTTTTATGACAACATTTTCTTATATGCCAAAAAAAAATACTTTTTAATGTGTAAGCATTTGTGTAACAATATAATTTACAGCTATTTGTTTATCAATTCCTGGTGACATAGGAGTAATCATAATTTCTATTTCGTACGAAGCAATATTCCTACTAAATTATTTAATTGAATCTCGCACAACTTTTTAAAAACCTTTAGTTACAAATACAAATAAACAAAATTGCTGACAAGCTTTCAGAAATGCGAAACAGTCTTGACTCATAATGAATGTTAGAGAGAGAAAGCTTTGCAGTTATTTACTCTTTTTTTCTGTTTCTTTGTGTTTAATGTTAGTGACCATATTATATTGAAACAAATTCTTTAGAAATTAGATTCATTTTTTTTAAAAAATGTCTAATTTCTTTTTATTGTTTCCATATTATTTTTTATTTATAAGTAAAAAAAATATTAGACGATTTTTCAGTCTCAAATATTTCCAGATTCTGATTCAAAATATATCAAGAAATCCTGGCTAAGCAGATGAATGGTTGTACTTTCAAAATCCAATAAATAATTAAAACAAAATAAATTTAGAAATTATCACACAATTAATGGTTTAAAAATTTTCAAAACCAGGAGGCATTCAATCCAATATGTGCATTTTACAATTTAATTCTTTTTTTTTCTTCCAATTTATGTAAATTGTATTAAGTTGGTTATATCCCACGTTTAGGAAAGCTGAGGAATAGAATTCATCCTAACATTATTTCCGAATTAAATATATTTATCTTTTCTTTTTAATTTGGTATAAATGTGCCATTTAATTAAAATTTAGGATATTGTCTTTTTTGCGAAAATCAGGCAGAAATCTGGAGCATCCCAGCTACACAGAAACACCAGGCAATGTTGCACAAGTTGAAAAATACAACTTAATTTTTTTTTCATTTCCTTTCTCATTTAAGACAATTCAATATATATTTTAAATAAATAATTTATTTAAAAAATTAAAAAAGGAACATTTTATTAAAATTCACTGTTAGTAATAAAACTATTGAGATAAAGGATTGAACCTATTCTTCGGAAATGAGTCCGAAGTCTTACATTTTCATATACAAGTAGATCTTGCCCATCCTCCTGGATTGAAAAATTAATAAACGTAATTATTGTTAAAAATAAAGTCGTATCAAATAAAATTCTATAACTATTAAATTATTTAATTACTCCTTCTTAATTACAGGATTCTACGATATTAAGAGAATTATGAAAAGTAATTAAATGCCTCAAACTCGAAGTGCTTCAATAATTAATCAGTGATGAATTCTAAGTTCTAAGAGCCCTTCTAACATTCCCGCTGCCCTCAGTACGATTTTCTGTGCAAGCAGAGAAAATCTAAAATATCTAGCTCAAAGAGTAACTTTTCCAAACTAGTTTGGAGTGAGGGAGAGGAAAGCGTGTCGGTTTCCGAGAAGCCTCCACAATGAGAAAGGGCAAGTTTTATTGGGGGTGGGTCAAATGACCTTCTGAATATAGCAATTCCGCACAGCAGTATCTCCTGGGGACCAGGAATTCTTTTCTGGTTGGGTGTTATTCGGCTTGTCAATCAAACCTTTTAAGCTTCTTCTTTCGTTATCTTAGTCACCGCCCTATCACCCCCACCGATAGGTGGCGCTTTCGTCGACATCGAGGTTTTTTTTCTGTATATGGCACTCTTAAGGAGGAGTTATATGTTTTTGTCCTTATGCCAAATTGAATAGATAAAAGGGGTGCCTATTGCAACTGTGGTCTGAGCAGGTATTTAATGAAGGACTTCCAAAAACTAGGTGCCTATAGATATTATTTATTAACAATAACAACAAAGTTCAACGCTCATAGTTAATTCCGTTACCGTTGGGGACATACACGCAAGTCCCCGTTCTCGGGAGTGAATATTTACAAACAGAAAGTGAACAAAGGGCTGGAGCGCCATCTATGCACAATCTGCAACAGTATAATAGCTCTAATATATTCTCTCCAAGGTGTATCTAAGATTAGCGATGGGAATATCTGTAACTCCTTTGCCCCTAATCACTCCCTAACTGTACGTCGGCAGCTGCGTAAAATTTGTGACAATTATATTGCCGTTTCTGTTATTCCAACATTAAAAATAGAGATAATGTGAAATTTTACGTAATACTTTTTGAAAATCTACCACAAAAACATCAGACATTGCCGGCACCATCGATGTAAGCTTACTATACAATGTATATTATATCGTATATTGATTCAGTTGCCGAAGACCATGAATAGGAATGTTTGGAAATAGAACCAGAGGACCCTGAAATCTTGATTCCCTAGTGATGCTGCAAAAGAGCTGGCATAACTCGGATGTACTAATATCGAAAATATAGCGTCAAGTGACATCCAACTACTAAAGCAACTAGAGATCCAGCTCGAATCGCAGAAAATATATGATGGACTCCGGTAACGGGACATATACGGAATGTGTTTCAGTAATTAAAAGAACATTGTATTGTTGTACTTAGCGACTAATTTGACGATGATAATATTGCCTCGGATAGAATAGCTCTTAATAGCAAACCTTTGAATATTCTATTTATAGTCATGAATTAGAATTTTTCAAGTGTGAGGTGTCGACTCGGGTATCATTATCGTTGTCTGATTAAGAGTGTTCTCCCCCCCCCCTCTGAGATTCATCCCAAAGTATTCCTTGACTAGAATATCTTATGATAAAATTGTCTGTACTGAATCTCTCTGCACTCTGTTATAAAATTGTCTCACGCTCTCTACTGTAATATTGTCTGATAATGTGAATTATTCTTCAAGACTTCCACTTTGAGCTATAACCGCGATATAATAACGAATTAAGAAAACAAAAGCCAACGTGGGGTCCGAACATATATTTCCATTTTTCTTAGAATCGTTTTGAATAGAGTGTTCGGAGTGCCTACTTATCGATTCGTTGTAGGCGTGTTCTTCGATTCGAGCGAGCGACTCTGAATGTTAGTCTTTCGATTTTCTTCTTGGATGGAATCACGAAAATGCGAACGCTCTCACGCACCAGGACTAAGTTAAAACTCGGGGAGGAGACTGAAAAAGAAGCGTAATAATTTCGGAAAAACGCGAGTTTTTGTTTCATTTTCAAGCTGTCTGCGTTTCAGTTATTTCTGATTCTTAGAGGGAGAGAGAGAGTTAGGATTAGTTTGCCTCTTGCATAACAATGAGGCTCGGTATGGGAAAAACATTTTAATATTTGCTAGTATGAGGAAATGCTTTTGTGATCATGACAATGAGTTTTTATTGGTTTTTAAGAAAGCATTATAATCACGTAAGTAGGCTTTTGAACAAACCGCGATTTTAGAATTTTTTTATTTATTTATTACGTGACATTCTTCATAAAATATCGTAATCGTCAAATTATTCGACCTCAATATTTTGATTTTCACCCTTCATACCGAATCTTCCTCAGTTCAAGAAAAATATTTTTGAAATTAATCTTGAATCTGAAAATACTCATACACGCTATTGCTCAAAAACACAACCGGCTCAATTGATACCATTTTGTGATCTTTACATCTAGATTTTATAATTGTTCACTAAACACTCTCCTACTTAAGGAGGAAGAGTTATTTTTAATCTTTTGCACGGAAAAATAATTCAGTGTATAATTTTTTAAAGCTGAATTTCAAAAATATTAAAAATCTATATCATCTTACTATTCTGAGGGTATTTTTAGCGATCAAAATTTAAAAAATCAATAAATAAAATGTTGAAGTGATGCACCGTCTTGAAATAGTATCTGAGAATTAACATACTACTACAAAAGAATAATATATATGATTCTCCCCTTCTCCCTTCAATTAAAAAAACTATACTGAATAAAATTTTATCCCGAATAAAATTAAATGTATTTTTGTTTATCTGTCCATGCATAATTACATTTTTTATAGAAATTCAAACATTCATTTAACGCTTTTATAAAATTCATTTCATATTTATTTAAAAAGGGGTTTTGTAAGAGTTTTCACTCTATTTCTGATGTGGTAATTTCTAAAATTTTGTATAATGCTGCCTTTTTGATTGTAGCACACTGTTTTAATGTTTTCTAATTTGTTTATTAATCGATTAGCTTCATTTAAAATTTCTGTTCTGTAGCTCTTGTGACCACATAGTATTTAATTTGAGTAAGAAAAATTTATAATATTAATGAATTTTAGATTAATTTTCCAAATCATTTTAAATGTTTAAAAGTTATTTTTAAAAACACGTTTTTTATTAGTATACTAAAAGTATTAGTTATATTATAGTTTTTTTTAAATCAAATATTTGAACATGAAAGCAAAAACAAAAAAGGTTAGTTGCTGAAAAGAATTAAATAAGACTAACTAGTATAATTATCATAGGAACGAAATTTCATTAAAAATTTATACATTATAATTTTGATTGATTTTGTAATCACTTCTTATATTTCTGACAATTATTCATGATGTATATTTGTTTTACTCCCCCCCCCTCCCCATTGAGATAACATAATCTCGAGACGAAATACGTTGTTTAATTAGATTGTAAAAACACATGACGGTTAAGGGTTTAAAATTCTCATAATAAGTACAGAAATGACTTTGGTGTATCAGTAATGTAATAATTCGATTTATACAATGTAATTTATCACCAAATGGTCAATGATATAATATCAATGCCCATCATATACGTTTGCAACTATATAAAGGACATTGATACTCTGTTTATCATTAGTTAAAACTCTTGCGTACTCTAACTCGTATCGGAATCTGATTCATGGTTCGAATTATTATCACCGGATTAACTGGGCAATACTGTACAAACCGTCTCGGAATTTAATCACTGGATCATTGTTCGTTGCTTCTTTGCTTTGTCCTGCTTCATAGGCTAGCAAACAATATATCCTGAGGTCATGATCATCGCATCAATTGTCCTAATTCTCTTTATCCGATCGGTGACCGGAAATCCACCGTCACGTTCGGGGATTTGCTCGGACCATAACCACCTACGCCCCAATTGTCTGTGAGCAGACGGGTTCAGTCGCAGAAACATACTCACCATGCGTCACTTCCAGTACTGCGAAAGTTGGCTGTGTAAATTTTTTTTTCATTGCCTGCCCAGGTTTATGGCGCCGTAAAAGGTTCGATACCCATGGACACATGCCGCCGAATGTGTTTTATGTATTGATTCAGCCGGCGTCAAAATGCGTGCGAGTTTGTTTTCTTTGCGTTGCTTGTCGTCCGATTTTGTTTATTGGAACGTTTTCGGAAAAGTTTAATTTCGAAAACTTGCAGGTGTTACGATTTTGGAAGATGTGGGCACTGCTTATGCGTACTTAGCATCGGTTGCTAGATCTGTAATCCTGACTTATTACAAAATAATGCCTGGTGAATTTATTAATGAAAGATGAAAAAATATATAAAATGTAAATGATTCAACAAAATACCATCAAGAAATAAAAAATAATAATTTTAAATAACAAGAAGAAATTAAATTTGTAGATGATTCCCTTACATCGAAAATATTAAATAAGTTTTTGTTCATTTTCAAGATGAACTAATACTAACAGAGTATTCAAAGAATTCAACTCTCCAAGAAATAAGTGAAAGAGATAAATAAACGTGAAGAAATCTAAATTTATTTATAAACATAAAAGGGGCATTCCTTTCAAAAACTAGTGCTTCAAGGGCTACAGGTTGTACTGACGGAACAAAAAACAACGTGGATAGTCCCTTCCCCGAAACTTTTTCTCATGAACCCTAATAAAGGTTTTAGCACCTTCCCTACTTATAAATTACGCGAGGACGTGAAAGCTACAGGTGTTTAATTTTTTATTTCTAAAGTGCGCTTTTAATTTTTATTTTATTCTTCGTAATATAAAAGGGAAGTCGGCTTTCTGGCACAGAGGTAGCATTTCTTCCTCGTGTTCTGGGGGTCCTGGTTAGGGCATGGTTGTTATTCTGTGAGATGTGTGCACCACCCATCTCCCTGTAAAAAGAGGCTGTGCAAGCGAATGTTTGATAGAGCTAAGTTATTGCTCTACCTATTTTAAGATGCTCTGGTCTTTGTGACTAACAGGGGCTCCTATCTGCCCCCATCCAGTCATGGATCAAGCCTAGCACTGCTGTCCAATGGGGTTATGCAACAACAACAACAGCATATAAAGGGAGAGGGAAGAGAAATTAATGCACATTTTGAATGTTTTTCTCTAGGCGATGAAAAACAAAATTCAGCATACTGCTATTATATAGAAAATCGCATATATATTCACTGATCTCAATCATTGCACTTTCTAGTTATCGTATTTATATGCATACGAATGTATGGACAGACAGATAGTAAACATATTGATAGATTTGCTTCGAAATTCAATTCATATCTTCATTTTAGATGCTAAAATTGCTCACCAATTTAAATTTGTCCAAACCCTCAAATCTTGTAGTTACTACTTTCACTTGCATTTAAACAAATTTCCTGTGAATGAATTTCGTTCAAAATTCGATAGAAATCTACAAGTTCCTATGTAAATGTCGTACAACTTATTTCATTCTAGCTAGAAATCCTTTTGGTTTACTATACTCATAGACGGATATAATTCCAAAAATAAGTTTTCCTAATTTGGAGAGGTCTAAGTTGTGGAGATTCATCACTATTTTCTTTATGTACTTTATATACAAGGAAACGAGACAGAAAATGAAACCATTTAATGGGATGGAATTTCAATTAATGAAATGTCATTATCATGAGCTTACGACATGAAATCCATCCGTCATTTCCGTTTTATCGGTAGATGCATCAACCTCGGTTTTACCCCGCGTTGCCAGCAATCCCGCAAAACAATGATTTTACTTTTTCCCGCATTTAGATAATGTTAATGTATTCAGGAATAATTTTACGCCTCGTTTGTCGGATATTTACTAGAGGATAGTTATTATTCATTTGAATCAAGCTTGAGTTGCCACTTCGAGTAAGTAAACTGCGATGGAAAAACATGGCCACTTTTCTATCCCCGATTATGTACCCTCGTGAATGAAATAAACGCTGTAACATCAACTTTTTTTCCTCCCTCGAACTTTTCCTTTTACGTCATTCGATGGCTGAAAGTAAATAAATAAATAAGACCGTTGCAGAATTTCCCATCTAAAAAGCTTGAGCGAAATCCTGCCGGAATACCTGAATTTCCTTTTATTTATTTTTTTATACATCCGTTTCCCTTTCTGTATAGAGTTTAAAACTAAAGAACAAAGGTTTTTCTATCGAATGACTCGTTATTTATTTATTTAATTTTATTATTTATTTGTTTTTATCTTTAAGGATATCTTCAACTTTACGAGTATCATTATTCCTTTAAGAAAAATCTTAGTTTTCAATGTAATTTATTGCATTATTTAGGATAGAAATCGAACTAACAATTGAAAAGTTTCAGCATTTTTTTCGTAAATTCGAAAGTATGTTTCTGAAACTGGGATGAACTTCATAAAAAATATTTAACAGAAAGCATGTATAGATATTAGGAATTGTAAAAAAAAAAAAAAAAAAAAATGTTAATGTTTTTCGAAGATGACAATTAGTTATAAAATTGGGATCCAAAATATATGAAAATTATAGTAAAATCTTGTCTAGTTGAATTGGGTTATCAAAATTTGAAGGGGATGGCGGAACTCGACAAGCTGGACGGAATTGATAAATTCCTTTATATATAAGTTGCTTTCTGGAAGCATAAATTGTTGATGTTAGAAAATGTCAAAATTAGGGTGTGATAATCACTTTTCGACCCCTAACTTCTAAGATATTGCAGTAGTCAAAAAATACGAAAGTTATCCGTCCTAATAAGGCGCTATTTTGGATAACTGGATTAATTTTTCTATCTCTAAGAAATTGATAGCGTAATGAAAATTTCACCCCACCACCACCCCAATTCCCAAACCAGATGGATTTACGAATTCTTCTGATATATTTTTACATTTCTGACAACATATTACAAGCTAGTTAAAATCCAAACAAAAAATACTGTAGTCATCCTGTTCACATGATGGGGACAAAGCGTGATCCATGAAGAACAGAAGGAATTTTTCCGAATTCTTGTCATGAGAACCATTTTAATAAGGAGCCTCCCAATAGGAATCTACGTAAAATCTTGATCTAAAGCGATAGTTTCTCGAAAAGTGAGATACTGACACGTTGCATGGAATGGCATAAAATATGTTCACGCATAATAATTGAGACAAAATGTTAGCTTTGAATTTGACTTTCATCAATGTAGCGATGTGTAATTAGCTTAAAATTCAAAGCGGGGGGACTATATATACTAGCGAATAAATTGTATTAATACTAACATTATATAAATTAAATTTTAAAAAATCTAAATGAAGAAAAAGAGATTTTACTTGATTAATATCATATTCAGTTATATGCACCGAAATTTTAATTAAGAGCGGAATATCCTCTGCAAGCAAGTCAGAAATATCCTTTAGACTGGCGAGAGAGACTACGACGACTGTTTTCTATCGTTTGGTTACTTCTTTTTTCTGAAAGCCGGCCATTATAATACTATTTAAAACACGAGAGTAACTCTTTTAGATTCCCACCGCCCCCTGCGATTCGGATTAATACAAATGCATATAAGACATCCTTTGACAAAGCTAAATTTTTCTGAAAATAACAATCTGAAATTTCTACCAGCTATTTAACACTGTTTAATAAAATGTCAAAAATTTAGTACAGATAAAAATATTATTTTCCGTATTAACTCTTTTCAAATTTACCCACGACCTAATTAAATTGCGTATTTTATGGCTCCTGTTATAGATCTTAATATCTTTTTAATTTAATAAACAAAAATCGGTGTTTCATTTACTTCCCCCTTCTCCTCCCAAAAAAGCGATTCCATATCTTACAGCAAATATTGTGACCTGTTTTGTATGGTCAGTCAAATATTTTTAAAAAAATGTAATTACGTCTAAATATTTTTATATAATAGTACAACTCGACTGGATTATGTTGTACGATTGAACTCTTGCATAATGAGTATTTAACCCTTTAACGGGCACAAGCTGCTTTCTCTCAAAATTTTCATTTTTTGTTATATTTGGAAAAAAGAAACTCATTTATAACCCAAAAAAGTATTTTTGTTAAAATTTTGTTGTTGTGGTTGTAGTTATTACAGGGGTGGAAACACATATTTTCCACCGTCCAAAGCAAGCAATGGCATTTTACTGACTAATTTAATGGAAAAATATGAAATATAAATAATTTCACAAGCAAATATGATTTTTGTAAAACTATTTATTATTAGTTATTTCGAAATTTAAAATGTATTAATTACACATGAAATAAGTGGTAGAAAAACCAAATACAATGTTAATTACCAAATGCATTATTTTAAATTATTCTGGTGCAACAACATAACAGCTGAACATAAAGCAACATTACATGTTAAACATGACACTTTTGTCCGTTTACGGTTAGTTTTGGAGCTACAATATTTGCAAAACATTTTAAGGCGGTGGTAAGATATTTACCACAGCCTTAAGAAGGGTTAAGACTCCGTTATTTCTGAAAACTTCGAGAACTACTCCAGTCTGTTAACGAATATTGATTTGTTTACAAAAGTATGACGCTTACTACGTAGATGAGGTTGCAATAGCATTGTGGTCAGACGGGCGTCTTTTAATCGGATCACAGTATCGCCTTTCCTTTGATTATTCGTACATTCTTTCGCTTAGAATTTACCAGTGGGTTTCCTGTAGATTGCTATTTGATTGAAAAAAAATGTTAAATAATAACCTTTTCTCAGAACGTATACCATTTCCATGGAAAAATATGTTTAGTTATGTATTAACCCTTTTCTGTTTACAAAAACATTTACTGTTGTGATTTCAACTGAGATGTGTGAGACTCTCAATGTTTTTTTTGCTAAATCAAATTCGGTTGAATTATTATTCGAACTTTTAATTTTAATCCTTTATGTGTTGAGGAAGTATGCAGAAGGTGGAGGGGCTCCCCTCATGTGTCGTCCTTCTTATGTGATCGCGATTTAAAATTATGAGGTCCGTCCCAAAATAACCCTAGTGTGTTTTAAAATCGGATGTTTAATACAACTAAACTTGAATTTTAATCCTATACTTTAAAAATTATTTCCCTTGTGTGAAGTATAGTTTTTATTTCTGATTAATAATGTCTTCAAAATTAATTTTTGGCTTAGCTCATTCCATTTATCCAGAAATTGAAGAAGGAAAAAATTAAAGGTAAATACTAAATGAACGAATAAATCTGTGGTGGATCTTTCGTCACTATTGCACTTTATCTTATATGATAAAGATGCTATCATTGGGTATGCAGTTCATGAAATATTATCTATAGCCAATTATCCGCTCGGATTTAAATCGAGAGATTTCAGTCTTTAATAATTGAAGTCTGCGCGCATAAAATTGAATAACTGTTTCATATAAAAGTTTAAGCTACTAATGAATTTCAATTTATCTCGAAGTAAACGTTTCCTTCTGTTTCTGATTTGTCTTTACTTGTATTTTAAATACGGCATTGAGCTCTTAAATGAACTCATAATTTTTTTCAATAATCATTTTGTATCTGCCCTCCCTCCTCATTTTTCACTCTTCCATAAATTGAAAATTGCGGTTTATTATGTCCCTTTATTATAATATAAACAATATTTTAAAAAAACACACACATTGTTTTATATATATAATAATAATAATATTGCACTTCTTTCAGTTTCTACTTTGATTTTCGTTATATATCTTCGCCTTCAGTTTTCTAATCGTTTTATTCTTTTATTTTCTTTGCAGAAATGCCGGACGTAAGCGAGGCGAGCACGATTCCGCATCCCGCCCCTCAGTGGCTGTAACGCCCCTGCAGACGCCATCCTCCCATCGGTCGAGACACTGATTCCGATCCCCCAATGTGAATCCCTCGTCGCCAGCAAGCAAACCTTTTTTTCATACTCTTCACTTTTTCGCTTCTTGCACTCGATCCTCCACCCCCTCTTCCACCCCCTCTCGCACGCAGAGCTATGTCTTCGTCCCTGCTGCACGGAATACGCCGCTCCGCAATCGCCGGATGCTGCCTCGTCTTCGGAATTATCCTTCTCATGCCAACGTCCAGCTTGACCGCCTGGCAGGACGAGTACAGACCGAGAGTCCGCTCCAACCTTCCTCGTAAGTACCTTTTTCGTGTTATCGGTCAGTTCCTTCTGGAATGGATTCATCGCGAGTGCTCTCTTATTAGTTTGGTTTACCTTACCTTCCTGGCAAGAAACTGGGCGCGATTCTGAACAAAGCAAAAATACCTTGAGGGATTGACTGTAAAAAAATTTCGTAAAATAGCTTTCAGTTTATTACACTAATTATTACCCACGAACTACTGCAAAGTTAGTGAAAGTAGCCATTCCAAAATACAATAAGCTCTCTCTAATCCAAAGCATCGTTCCAACGACCGTCGAATCTTCAAGCAAACCACACGTTCCCCTATTTCATTCCTCTTGCGGTTTCTCAGGTTAGTTTGATGCCTGTGGGAGCATCCGAAGTTTTGCAACAAATTGTCGGTAAAGTGTCCAGGCATCAAAGGACCCCAAGAAAACACAAGAATGGTAAAACGAGGGGACACGTGGCTCGCTTGAAGATTCGCAGGTTGTTGGAACTAGGCTCAACACATATGGGACCAGATTATGAAAAATCAATACACACATCACTGAATTGTACATTTTTCTGTATGTGGGAAATAGCTGACTGTATTAACTGGCGCGTCTGAATTTTGTGAGTGTCAAAGAAATGAATATAGTCTATGAATATATGTGAATTCATGTTACAATTCAATACTTCTGCACATTGGGTATCTTCATTTCAAGAGTATATTTGGTAGAAAATAGTAGACAACATTAATAAACAGATGTGTTCTCTAATTTGGCGTGTTCACTAATAAACAGACGATTTATTAGTGAACACCCCAAATGCACTTTCTTTTCAGAGGGCCGAAAACTCTTTCCGGAATGCCTTTGATGTGAAGCTGACAAAGCCATTTTCCTCTCATATTCGGATTGTTTAAGTTTTACTTAAAGTGATGCTTAAAGGATTCCTCGACTTTTTTGGATGATCTAGAATAACGAGATCATCTAGGATTAGTAGTCTTCATGTAGAATTGTTAGGACACTCTTAGACACATTACTTCTTCATTTAAAAATAATTCGGGCAGACAATTGTCGTTGCTCCATTTTCGTCAAAAACCTTTTGTCCTCCGTTCCCAGAGTTGACGAATATATGACAAAATTAAACATTAACCACTTGTTGTGGTAAGAAATTCGTAGGTGAACGTGCCAAAGGCAATCCTCTGTAACTCGCAACGTGACCTCACAAACTATCCAATATCTTGTAGAAATAGGAAAAAGATTTGTGCCTTCTAAATTGATTAATATTCGCCATCCTCCTGTAAACAGTATCATCGAGATACATATTTCATCGGTTAGTCTTGGACATCATATTTATTACTGTGTCAGTTGGCAGCTGACGTGTGTTAGCACGTCGATGGAGATGCTATGACGAAAGTATCTCGATGTGCATGGCACGTTGC
>JAOUZG010043976.1:2183529-2218371 GCA_026289955.1 Argiope argentata | reverse complement strand
TATATATATATATATATATAATATTATGTTGTGTTTTTTGAGTTCCTCATAGAAACACGCCCCTCTTCCCATTTGTAAAATTTCATCTTATGCATTTTATATTTGATTATTGAAATCAATCAATACATGCATGCTTCAAGATTGTAACCGTTGGGCCTTTAATCTATGGACCCTCTGTCGTTTTTATTGAATTTTGCTCTTTGTGAGAATCTAAGCAAAAGAAAGTATCTGTAAGTGCATACGTTTGCAGTGCACCTACAATTTTTCTTGGTAAAAAATTCAGTGCCACTTATTTAAATTCACAGACAACCATTTCAGATGAATCAGAAGACCGGAACTGTACTCCAGTTCCATTTTAGAGTAGGAAAAGATCAACTAACAAAGAGAGGGGAACGCTTTTGTTCATATTTAAAAAGGATGTTGATGAATATGTATGCCTAAAATGAAAAGGCTTTGTTTACTAACAAATCAAAAATGCCTATTGTATGGTAATCATGCTCTGTTCATTAGCAATTCATAAATGATGAAGATAATGGAGTGTCGAAATGTTCATAATAATTTCAGTTTTTCCGATCTTTTATGAAATTATTATATATTTTGTTTTATGTATTAAACAGAGGTATTATATATCATTGAACCGTGATTGATGTTAAATCGTTTATTGTGATTTGCCAGGTTTTTGTTGGTAGATTTCAACTGCCTATCACAGTATCTTATGAATAAATTATACATTGTCATCTAACTATTGAAGGTATTAGGATTGGTTTTAATGCTTTGTGTTTTCAAAATCCGTAACATTCATTTTACATTTTCCAAATATAATTAAGTATTATTTCTTAAATGGTAATTCATTAATTTTATGTTTAATGAATTACCGTTTAAGAATTGAAATATTTTGTCGAAAATTGCTTGCTTCTACAAAACCGTGAGATACACAATTATTCAATTCAAGATTCTAAACTTTACAAAACTAGATTGAAGTTTTTTGTTGCATCGTATACTCATAAGTTATTATCTTCAAAATGACTACACCTGACTTGTTGAATTCTAGATAATGTATGCCACCGATATTGGTTACACATTCTTGGTGAAATCACTTTTCCATTTAGTCGTTGGTCAATCCAAAGCCATTGGCACATTTAGAGGACATCGTGATGTTTCCGTCATATAATGAAATCATTGCACTGATAATTTTTAAAGCATCCTGCACTTATTTATCTTATACTTAAGAATTCACCTCCCCCTCGATGCCCTTTTAACTTCGAATCTAAATCTTTGGAATGCATTATGAAATCTCCCAAATGCTTTTAGACGCGCCAGCAGAGGATAAAACTTAAGAACCCTTGATTTGAACAAAAGCTTTTTGCTTGCGCTTTTCAAACAGAGAAACGAAGATTAGAACAAGTTTGCTTTTCGAATTTTCTGCTCAGGGCAGAGGAAATCTCCTGTCTGACCGGTTTGATCGCTGGCATTCGATGAATGGGACAAGACCCGAGAACTCCCAAGTAGTAGTAGTAGTACTACGCCGAGCGTGGAATTCGCAAATGCGTATTCTCGGATTTGTTTACCGCTCATTTCTCTTCCACGAAATGTTTCATTCTTCTGATGAAGTGTTGTGTGTTGCTGCGTCACGATTCGGCTTATGGGTCCCTCTAATTGAAAGCGTTTCTTATTGGCTTGTATTTGGTCCCGAATACATATACATTGAGAAAGATATTTCTATAAAATATTTTGGATTTAAATATTTCTATAAATAAATAATAATTTTAATACATTTATATTTAAAAATATTATCGTAAATATTTTTATTATAAATAATATTTTTAAATTTAATAATTTTAATTTCAAATTTTTTAAAAAAATGCATTCTGGTAGACAGATTCCTTTTCATCTAATTTAAAATTTATTGAATCTAATTTCAGACAAAATTAAGACTAGAATCATTTTTTTAGGTATTGCTTTTGCCGAGAAACTATAATGCAAAAGTTATTCGCCTTAAAGATGCGTTAACTTAGCTATTTCGATTTACTTTTCTGTTTTCAATACTAGGAAAGTTACAGTAAAACAGAAATTTTAATCCCCACCCAACAACAACATCTTGTCTGCCATCTTTGAGCTAGAGAGGCCATTTACGAATTCGTTCGAGAATTTTATATTTCTAACAGCTTATTCCTAGTCATTTAAGATCCAAACCAAATTACTCCGGTTATCTTGTTTACAAGACTAAATGGGAAAAACATTATATAGCATTATATTCAAAAGTTGGCCGGGATAGCTTAATTGGTAGAGCGTTGGAATCGTATTCCTTAGGTTGCGAGTTCAAAACTCGCCGGCCAAAGATTCTCCGAGTGTGTGGCGCCTGGCGCTCGTTAAATCTATCATGGTCGCAAGATCCTCCATGTCGGGAGTAATACCACTAGATGTACAGGGTCAAAGGTGATCGTTCTCTGTTCAAAATCTAAATTACGATCTGAGATGAATGAATGAAAATGCATGAAGTCCGAACCCTAAAAAGGATTGTGACGTTTGTGTAGCTAAGTCGTACTTTTGGCCCTAGATGGCGCTACTTGTAAAAAACAAGAGACGTATCCTCGGCTTTAAAATTGCTGACTGTGTCAGTGAGCTTGTCCATGACAAGTGCCATTTGAAACAACAATATATTCAAAAGTATATATAATATTAACTTTTGAACGAAGGATGATTTGGGCTCTAGGGACCGTAATCGGTGAAGATCTGTAGAATTTTTCCGTAATTCGTGCCATGAGAACCATTGCAATGGACAGTTTTTCCTGTAGATATGTAACAAAATTTTTTGAAAGAATGATATGATTCAAAAAACGGTCTTATTTTTATGCTTATCCCTCCCCATCCAATGGAAGATGCCCATACTGGTGCCTGCCTTTATTTTTTTTAAGAAAATGGGAATGCATTTTTACCTGTAATATATTGAATTGAATAGGGTTTAAATTTTAATGCTATTCTATTCCCTTTTAAATAGTAATGTTATCTAAGTAATTGAGAAATGCATTTATTTATAAAACAACAAACGGTTTTTAATTTTCAGTGTAGTTAAATCGAGGTCTGTCTCAGAATTTTATACCACAGAGTGAAATTATTATTTAAAATTTAAAAAAAAAAAGCTTTTCCTACCTGCAGCAGTTGAATTTAACAATGAAAATACATGAAATAACTTGGAACCTTTATGAAGATTCTGTCTAACATAACCGACCACCTGTATGTTTTCTAAGCTTCTCTTCACTTGTCATCGTCTGGAAAGCCTTTTGATTGTTCGATATCCTTTTCAGAAATTCATATTTAAAAAATTTTACTTTCTTCATTGTATGTATTTGTTACTGCTAGAGTGAATTGTATTATGAATTTCGATCTTCTAAAGTGAAAACTTTTTTTAAAATGGATAGTAGCACCAAGAGTTTGACAATAACTAATAACACGACCAGTTCCATTAACTCAGCAAAATTTATTGATGAGTTTGAAATATGCCATTTAATTCGTTTTCTGGTACAATTAGAGATAGCATATAGTCAATTTTTGATGACAAAATCTCCGATACATATATATTCTTCACAAAATATGATACGAGTTTAAACTTGTGTTTAATAGTAAATTGTTCTTTTGTTTTACAAAAATTTCTATTCAGCCCTTAGAACCAAATTCTATTTGCTGTTTGTTTATGAAAAAATTTAATATACTGAGTTTGAAATTGGTCACTAATGACTATTTCCGAAAAATGTGACTTAATGTTTAAAAATTTTGAAATTCTTGATATAGAGGCCTCTGACTTAAAGCCACTCTTAACAATCAGTTCTCCCCCCCATTCAAATTGAACTTAGTACAATCGTGTCTTTTCGCAAAGATCTAACCCACTTAAATTTCACGATCACCCTAGTCATTTCTTAGATACCATTCACGAATTGCTGAGCTTCTGAAGGAGAAACTGGTTCGGAGACCATCTTAATCTGCCGTCGATGTAATTACTCCCCATTTCATTTCCTTCTTAACTCTTCTACGCTTAAACAAAAGGAACCCTCCGCAAACAGAGAGCGTGATTTTGCAACGCTCCATTAACCACTGCCCTCTGGCAAACAGTCAGCACGTCGCTGCTCCCGGCCATCACCGCCACATAGGGGCTGTTGAGCCGGGGCCCTTAAATGGAGAAATGTAATTTTTGTTCCTCTTAATTGCTTCGTGTGTTTCTTGGGCGAACTGCGGTCGCTGGCTCTTGGAAAAAGACTTTCTGCAAACATGCTCGAGACTTTTTTGAGTTATGGTTTTCGAAGGAATGTTTTCTTATGTTATTGATACTCCCAGAATTCAAGGTTGGTGTGTGTGTTTGTGTTACCATGTCATTTTTTTCTCACTCAGACAATTTCTGGGAATTTCATCTTCATGAAAATTTTGGACGATTTAGAACAAATAATATCCAAAAAAAAAAGTAATTACAGAAGATATCCCCCTTTTCATTTTAAGAAGAAGGATATACGGGTTCATTTATCCTGTATAAATGTAATGCAACTCTCTGAGGGAATTCACGCCCAATAAAATATCTTTTTTAACCTTTTGCACTGTAAAGACAAGTGCATGCATCCAATTGTTGAATTCTTAGTGTTTGAATCCGAAATTGATTGGAAGTATTGCATAATTTCAAATCCAAGAACGAATCACTTAGTGTAAAGGTTAGATATCTCAAATGTTCTTTACATTTTATTATAGGAATTGGTATAAACATAAATATCCCAAATAGGAAGTTATTTAATTATGAGGTTAAATAAACTCGTTAATAAAGAGATGAAAACCGTAAATATCCTTTTGAGCTTAAGTTGAAGATTGCGCGAGGACCTTTTTAGGGCGAATCTCGTTATTTTGAACCACAAGTGGATGATGAGATGCGTTTCGCCAGCCTTCGGCGGGTTTAATAGGATATCAGTCTCACGTTCCTCTACTGCTACTTTATTTACAAATCGTTTCTGAAGACCGCTAACTTCGTTTTTCAAAACTGAGACAGCTACTCTTATCCTTTAACTTATCAAATGACGCGTCAAAATTTATAAAATCTAATATCATCATATCGCACTTTAAGAAGGCAAACTGCGTTAGAAAATAGTGCTTTACCACCAATAATATCTGTACTAGTCGCCTTTGATGACTAGTTTGTTCGTCTAGATTATTAAATTTTTAGGCTGTTAATTTTTTTAATTATAAAATGCTTTTTTTATTTTCATTTTGCTTTGTTGGTTGATGTAATTGCTTGTCCTATATATAAATAACAATATATTAATGCTGTACAGATAGTTTCATATTTTTTGTAACATTGGAAATCAAGAGAATCTTGCATTCACATTTTTAATCTAACATCTCGTTTTTGTTAAGACTCTTGAAAGATTTCACCTAGATCGCCGTCAGCATCGTTAAATCTCGCGGAGTCTTCTTCTGTACAGCCGACCACCCCGCCATCTCGCAAAGTCTGAAAGTTGATATGACACCAATAGCCTCCTAGCAACAAGTTTTGTCATCTGATTTTTGTAAAACGCGGATGTTTGTGTAGTAGAAAAATATCTATTCTATGTCATCCCATTTCTGCATCATCGTGCTGTTACTTTGTTGCTTTCACATCCCTCTAAATAAATCTATCGTTGCTCTGCTGCTGTCCAGTTTCATTATTGTAATGATGAACCTAATACCCGTGAGAGTGAATCATGTTACTGAGCGCTCATGGCTTGACAGCAACTCATTAAGTTACTGCTGAATAATACAAGGCATGGTTTTTGAAAAGTCAAATGAAATAAAGTGACCTTAATGTTTTACATTTATCTACCTTATAAATTCGTAAATTTTATAAAACCATTTCAGAACTCATTTTGGATTTATTAAAATTTATCGGACTTATGCAGTGATCAGAAAAAGAAAGTGTCATTTTAAATAAAACAATAAACAGAAATGTAAAAAAAATTAGGAAAGAAATGTAAAAAAAAATTAGAAAATAAAAGAATATTATAAAAGGAAATGTAATAAAATTTATATTATAAAGGAAACGTAAGAATATTAATAAAAGAATTTAATAAAAAGAAATGTAAAAAAAATTAAAATGTAGGAAGAATTCCTACTTAGATCAAAAAAGAAAAATTGTATTTTAGTTTCTTTTTATTAAATAATTACAATTAATATAAATAATTTATCAAAAAATTTTGTATGGTCAAAACAAAAGGAAATCTGTATCCGTTGAAAGTAAATCGGAACGCACTAGACATTCGTGAATTTTCAACGACAATTGGGGCAACGCAAATGCGCGAATTTTCTACGCTAGTCGGGGTAACGCCTTACAGATAAGAAATTTTTAGTTTTCTTTGGTCTGTGCTATTTTAATTCAAAAGTTCTTCCGAATGGATTCGAAAAATCTATTAATTACCAATGATTAGTTTTAAATGCATCAAACAATTAAAAAAAATAAACAGGATCGTTCAAAATAATCAGTCTGAAACATGTTAACTGTAACCACATTAGCGTATGGAGGGGGGAAACAAAGTGAAGTCTTACTCATTTTGCGGTGGGGAAATGAAAATTTATGAATTAACATTTGAAAAAATTGTATTAACATCAAGTGTCATCCACTACAAGTTTGTAAAAAAATTATTTGAAATTGAAGCGAATGAATAAAAAGTATTTTATTAACGATTGAAAATTTCAGCAAGATATGTAAATGTATATAGGAAGAGTGTGAATTGAAAATTCGTTGTTAATATCTTTTGTATTTTCAAACAGTTCTTTCAATACTAGATTTAATAAAAATAAATTATTGAAAAAAATAACCCATAATTAAAAGACTTGACTAAAGTATGAAAAGAATGTTCATTTAAAATCGTTTTTCTTTAGGTTCGATTTTTTTTTCTTACTTGCGATGCAATTATTTCTCTTAGTTAGTGTGTCGATTCGAATCAAGAGTTTTATTTGAAGCCCCCTCATAAATGCGAAACGACAGGATATTAGGTTTTGGGAAACTTTGCCAACTCATGCTATTCATTGGGGAGTGTTCTTTGGGCAGAAAGGAATCCCGCGGGGTTCGGGAGCGATTGGGAAAGCCCTCCCCCTTTGTCGCCCACCCCTTTTCTTGGATGCTTTCCAGATGATGGGATTCGATTCTCCCAGAGGGGGCCCCAATGCCTTGCCTTGACCTCCCTCGCCAACAACCGAGAATCGTGTTCTCGTGCAACCCAGATTTCTCCGCCGACTTTTTTTCTCTCCCCCCCCCCTTAACCCTTATCTTTGAGGCTAAGAAGCCCAGATTTTTATCGTAATCTTCGAAGTTCTATGCGTCTCTATGGTGCTTTTTTTTCCTCCCTTCCTCCAGCCTTGTCCTGGTGATTCTAGCCCATAAAGCGACACATTCTTCACTTGTAGTATGTTGGAATGTCGTATCGTTACTTGTTTAGTTCTTAGTCATTCGGTATCGCCCTTTTAATTCGTTAGTTTCCCGGTGAAATGGGGCATCTGCGGGGATTCGATGTTCGAAGAATAGTTGTTATTTGAAACAAAGAAGTACATTAGCCAAGAAGGGGAACATTAGGGGAACTTAAAAAACAGTTCTTGTAGATTTTGAAACTCAACCGTCATTTATCATTTGCTTAATTTCTATTATTCAGAATGATGTCGAAATTATCTCTTTTGTGCTATCTTACGTGACAATCGTACCTAAACGTAACTAGTTATTTTCGAAGTGAATGTTTTTCTAGTTGTACAAATATGTATATTTGCGCTGGAAAGGATAAAACTTTTTGGAAATTTTCTGATTAATATCGCTTTTATAAAAATTGGAATAGAATTTTTAAAATCTTATATATATATATAAATATAAAAATATGTAAAAAAACCTTTTAGGTGCTTTCGTATTAGATCGTCGATCTTCATCACCAAATTTGAAAGTGTCACCAGTGAGTTGCTAAACCGACAATGATAGCAAAAAACCGCCATTATATAAAAAATTGTTCGAACCTTAACTTTCGTCCGCCATTTTCTTTGTTTCGTTGCCGTCGACGGTTTATCGCCAATGAGTTACTGAACCGCTGGCGTCGACGGTCTAATACGTTATTACTCCTCTAAATTAATAGCAGTCCTCACCCTTTTTTCTCCCAAAAATGGCTAACCAACGTAATTTAATATAAAATGCAAAAATTAACCCTTGTGATGCTAATGCAGTGAATGGAACTGTGGCGGCATTTCTTAAAGTTATATTTTGCTATAAATATGACTTTTAGTTGTAAATACAACAATGTTAATAATTTTTAAACTTCTATATTAGGTACCCATTATTACTTTAATCAATTGAAATAGTTTGTGAGATTTTTCAATAATACAACTCAAAAAGAACCATCAATTACATTTACATTCTCTTCAATTTTTAACCCATCGAGCTGCATTGGTTTAGTGATATTTTTTTTGTATTAATTTCGAATTTTGATATTTATTCGGTATAATATTGAATTCAATTTTGATTTTAATACCGGAACTTATGAATATGGGTTCGAATTCTTTTTATTCTTAAATTGGTTTTGTTATCATATTTGATATATAACCAGCAATTTTTAATATCAGACATGTCTTAGCAATAAATTAGAAATCCACTGAGCAAAGATAATTTTTTTTTATCTTTTACCGACTGCGATGAAGTTCTTGAAATGGGGTTGGTCTACGTCTAATAAAGTACAACGCGCATCACGTTGACGGGCTTATGTTCTGCCGAAAGTAGCGACATTTCCCAGATGTTGCAAAATATTCCATGTGGTTAATATTCTCTGGTTTATCTGATAAAGGGAGAACTGGTTTCTTTCTGAACTTTCTGGTGCAGATATTTTCTTATTTCTCTCTCGTAATGAAATTTTGGAAGTGGTTCTGGGACTCATTTTCTTTGATTAGAATATACTTAAGACCCATAAATTTATCTCCATTTATTCAATTCCGTAAATGAAACATTGATTTTTTAGATATGTTTCATCTTTCTTTTACTAAAGTTATTTAGATTATAACAAAAGAACTAGCCAATCATTCAAGCAATTAAAATAAAATCTAAAACTTCATAGTGTAACAATTGATAACATTAATCAATGTGGAATTAAATCCAAAATACGTACACATTTAGTATTTTTATTATTGTAGTCTAACATTGCGTCCTGCTGGAAAATTGTTCACTCTAAATGCAATGCAATTTGCAACCCTCAGAATAAGGATTAATTAAAATTTTCAGTAGAACATCCAACTATCACAGCTGCATTTAGGTGTTTTTACTTGAATTTTTAAATTCTCGTGGCGCCGCAATATATGATAAATCTTGAAGAATACACGGACTGTGTGTGTATTTTTTAAACGTTCCTTTAAATGTAAACACATCTTCACAGATGATAGACAGCGTCGCATGTATTTTTAGTTTTTCGTCGGGAGACATTGACAGATCAGGTGAAATGAGCTCGTGCGATGAACTCATCTGTTTAGTAGAAAAAAATAAGTAAATGAATGAAATTCCTAACACATGACTGTCTCCTGAAATAAAAAGCTTTTTGTACAGCAGTTAGTTACCCTCAAACAGATAAAGCAATTGTGGATTTTGAAATATTTACTGAGCGCAAGTATGGATATGAATTCGGTACTAATTTAGTAACGCCAACTTGAGTAAGGACGAAATTAAACCAGTGAGAAGGGTCTCCCCCACTATATCTCGAATATTCTTTAAATAAAATTGTTCTTCTAGACAACGTCTGAACCGATTTGGCCTGGTGATAAGGTCTCGGCTCGTGAGCTGTAGGGTTTCAGTTTCGAGACCAGATTTCCCAGAAGAATTGTCGTGTAAGGGGGTCTGTTTCGTGTTAAATCTGTCAGGGCCAAACACCCTCCCGTTGGTGTGGTGTAAAGATAGGGGGTGCCTTCTTAGGTGTCGTCCTCCTCATCTGATAATGGTTCAAAATTACGAAGTCCGTCCAAAAATATCCCTACTGTTGCTTTACAGCGGGGCGTTAATATAACAAAACTAGACCGACAACGCCAACGGTTTAGTAACATAAACGGCGACGGATTCAAATTTGGCGAAAAACCGTCGATGCCAACAAAATGGCGAACGACAGCTAAGGTTTGAACTTTTAAAATAATGGTGGTTTAGCAACTGATTGACGATGCCTTCAATTTTGGCGATAAAGATCGACGGTCTAATACGTAAGTATCCAAAACTAAATCTAGACAACGCCTTGCATGACATTGGCATATAATCTTAGGCATTAAGTTAGCATTTCTCTTATTCTGTCGTATCATCCTTGGCGGATTTTTTTTTTTTTTAATTATTAATCTCTGGCGTGCGGATGTATATAGTATCCGAAAATCCAATTAGGGCTTTAGACGTGGTTTTCTGTACCGATTGAAATAAAAATTTGACACCAACTATAATTGTTCTTTCAAAATTCCATACGAAATTCGAAATATTTAAGTCATTGCGTTTTTGAATTATAGCTGTTTACGTGTTTCTGAAGGTACAAAAGTCACACCTTTATTGGATTTGACTCGCAATTTGACAGGTGTCTACCCTACAAATGTTGATTTACGTATCCAATTGTATCTATCTAGCTCGCTCCATTTTATAATTATCGTGTTACCTTATATTCAGATATGCGAATTTCCTCTGAACAGATGTTATTCAAAATTTGATTGAAATTTTCGAAATTGATGTTAAGACCGCATGCCAAGTTTCTACCTCCAAGGCATTTTAATTATCTTTGTCGCGTATAGATAGACATTTTCTTTAAATGCGTTTTTCGATCTCAGGAAAGTCTAAAACTTAAAGATCCGTCAAGACCTCGAATTCAGATTTTTGGACGATTGCAATACTTTTTCTATGTCAAGCATACCAGAAAGTTAAAAAGAATCTATTTTAGAAGCTTTGGTTGAAATACTTTCTTTTTAATTTAGTTTTACCTTTAACGCCAACAAAATTGCACTACCTAAAAACAAGTGCTGTTATGTTATGATGTCGCGTGCCCAACCATTTTTTCGTAGCAAATTGTGACACAGCCGAATTGCGCCATCAAGCACTATCATCCATCCGTGGCGAAAGGAATCGAGCTAGCGTGTCGGATCCGCCAAACACCTATTATGCCCCTTGCTCATTCGTTGAATACGAAAAATAATTTGTCGTCGTTTGCTACTAGTAGTAGCATAAAAATATCTTCTTTAAACGAAATTTGTATGGATGCCTAGAAATGAAATAGCTTCATAAACAAAAGGCGACAATGGAAACACCAAAATTGACAGGTGGAAGAAATCAAAAGAAGAATTTTCTTCCATTTAAAATCGATAAGTGTCCTTTATTTCTGTTATGTAGAGTTTCGACCTCGTGAATTTATTGCATTTATGTCTCACGTTGTAGCTGCACTGAGTTTATTAGAGTCAAACCTGCTAGTTTTGAAGTATAAACCAGATGGTGGCTGTCGTGATAGTCTCGGGTCTACCATTACACATTAAACTGGAACTTTTCGGCGATAGTCAAAGTTTAGGAATACAAATAGCGACTTTTGGACTACGAAAACATCGACGCCTAGTGCGTCTTTCTGAATTTCAATACTGATAAGCGGAAATAATGAAATATATTTAAGGGGAAATTTTTCTTTAAATTTTTGCTCGTGAATATTTTTGGTCTATTATAATTCATTGTTTCGAATACATAAATAATGTCCGAAGAACTGTACCTCTTCGGCCCATAGTTTTCGAGAAAATGCATGACGTCATATTTAGTTAACGAAAAAAAACCTTTATTCGGCCACTGAACTAGACGGCGGGGTCCTATTTCATGTCCACCACGATCTACAGATCTAACCTTTTAGATTTCTTTTAAAGAGACCATGTAAAAAAAAATTGGTTTACTGAGACTCAATTATTTCAGAAATAGACCTAGTCCATTTGTCTCCATAGTGCATTTTGTGGACACTACAATGTTAGAACAGTACAGTTAACCATTGCACGCATTTATGCCTCCATATGCTGGGTGACATTTAAAGTTATGAAAATTATGATGCTCATGTTTCGAATAAAGTTTTTTTTTTTTAATTCAAAAATCGAATATATTTCATACATTTCTTCTCTTGTTTTTTCTCGAAAACTATGGGTCGTTAGAGGTACAGTTCTCTGGGCTTTTTTTATGTCATCCAACCAACGAATCTAGCTGTGCAGAGTTTATCCTTTCATGCTGGAACACCCTGTATGTATGCAAAGGTTTAAGTTCCTGGTATAGAAAATTTTTATAGCCCATTCAGAAGTGTGATTAAAGGAATACTTTAATATACAATTTATCCATTTATCTCGCATCAAACTTACCCCTTTTCATTCAAGCGCGGATCATATCCTCTGACCCTGTTCTTAGAAATTTACTTTCGTGGTCGAAGCTGATTTCTTTACATTTCTCTACTCCCCAACAGTTTCTGAAGCTCATCAACATCAACCATTTGTCTTTTGATTATTTAAAACTCAATTTTTCATCATTAATCCTCCCCCCCCCCGAAGCAGCAGTCCAGGACCTACCTGAACTAGAAAGAATCCCATTGTTTGTCTTTTATAAAGTGGCGAGTGTAAGTAAGTGAAGACGTGTGTACTGGTATTTTTAGTACCCGTACTCCTCCTGCTCATAAAAAGGAATGGGAGGGGGAGAGAGAGAAACTCGATTTATCTGTGGCTATCTTGATCCCGCGCACGTGGCACTGCTCCCGAAGTGATCAATAAGAAGTAATCTTTTTAAGACGCTCGAAACCCTTCTTCGGCTTCTGCCAGTCACCTGCCTCTACCCTCCTCCTTCCCTCCGCATCACTTGTGTAATTTGGTTAGCCGGATGACCTTTTCCATCGTCCAGAATTTTTGCTCCGAAGAATTCTTAAAACTCTAATTTAATGGAATTCGAATACAAATCTTTGTTTGCTTTTTTCTTAAAGCGTACAGTTCATGAATTCAGTCTGCATTCTTGGAAATATGTGGTTTTGATTGGTTACTTTTTAATTGAATCTTTTTCCAACGCTTATTTGTTAATGTAAATAAATACGATGGTATTTTGAATATGTATAAAAATTAACTGACTTAGCAAAGAAATGAAAGTAAAAAGATCCTTAATAAAGATTTTTAAGTTTTAGCGTTGGCGCAATTGAAAACTTCTTGAACAAAAATAACAAAGATCAACTAATCTGATACAGATAATATTTAATATTGAAAAAATATTTTAAAATAGAATAAATCGCTTGAAGCTTTATTGTGAAAATCGTGTAACATACAAAAGCCAGCAATTTTGTTATTATTATTTTCACTTTCATGTACACCCATTTCTTAGAAACCTACTGAGCTTAAAATAAATAACATGATTTAATGAGTTTTACTTCCCGATGTAATTTTTATGACTTGAAAAACAAGGAATAAGATTTAGAATTTCAATTATCTAATTCGTAATTTGTTAAAAAATTACCAATCAAATTTTGTTATTTCATCGAAGTTCAATAGAAGCGGCAATTCTAAAATTGCGATATTTTGTGAAATAATGGCATTTTCTTTTAAATTCTGTGACATAAATTTATAATCTAAATAATTTGTATACTGTAGTGGTTGCATAATTCTACTACCTTCTCTTTTGATACAACAGATGGCGTTACCTTATTAACAGTTTTACCCGTATGCCGTACGTGCATCGATTTATTGAATTTTGATAGCTGCAAGCTAAAAATAAACCTTTCGTAATGATTATAAATCAATATGAAAATTACTTCGAATGCATAGATTACTCATGCATTCAATGGATTTTCATTTTAAACAAAATAAAATATTCCTAAAATAGAAGGCGCCATCTTAATAGATAGTAAAGAAAATAAAACAGTTAAGGGGTTAACAGCATTGTATATTTCCCATGAACCTTCTTGGGGGGGGGTTCATTATTAGATTGTATTCGTGTTCATTTTGTCTTTTAAAATGTGAAACTTAATAAGAAAATAATTAAATAATTGTTCCTGCGACTCATCCATTAGTTTCATCTACATGATAATGAACTATGAAGAATCTTACCCCTCTATAATATTATAATATTTTTTAATCCATATTATACAATCTTCACTAAACTTTCAACGTTATTCGTGTAAACACCCTTAGTACTCAAGTATCTACTCCTCTATTTCTGTATCACTCCCGGCATATTCCCAGGAGTTTTAATTACTATTTATTTACTTTAAGGCACGCGCGCCTGGGGATACCAATCGTTGACGATCTCTGAACATCTCATCGAGCTATCTGATACCACGTGCGTGCAATATCACGAGTGCATGTAGTTAGACGAAAAAGTTTCTCTTTCTCTGTTGTGTACGTGCGCGGATGCTAAAAATACTCCGTAGCCAAACGGCGATTTTATGGATTTCATCTTTCGCCATCGACGGAAAGGTCGCAGCAGCTGCTTGCCTATCCGTTCAATTGCGGCCGATCACTTCCGCGTCCTTACCTCATTAAGCAAACAGTGCGACGGGAACAGAACGGTCGTAAAAATTCTGCGAAATTTAAATGACGAGTGCTCTTCAAAACAACTGGATGCTTCAGAATTACTAACCGAATAAATACACTGTGATTTCTGAGGTTTTATTACCATGTCAGAACATGGTGCTGTTTTTGGGATGATGTTTTTGGCGTCAACAAAAATCCGTAGGGTGAAAAATAAGAATTTTATTATCTGCGCGAGCATCTCAGAAAATCATCTTTTAATTAATAACGCGTTGTCATTGCATTTGCAAAAGCTCAGATTTTTTTTTTTAAAAAAATAAGATAATGACTACAGCAAATAAAAATCTAGAAATGTCAATGTTTGGGATCGTTTGCAATACTAAAGTGACTCATTCAACGAAACAATCAAAATGAGTAAAAACATAATTTAATGTGCACGAGCACACTGTGCTTGGCCGTTCAAGAAATTATGCTCCGAGATGATACATTGAAATATGCATAGCAGATTTCGTTTTAATCTTTATTTGTTTTTGGAGGCATCAAATCATTTTGGATTTGTTTGATAAACTACAATCAAATATCGTCTGTTTAAATCGTAATTTCCTAAATTTTATCTTAATTTAGCCCATATTAACTTCATTCTTTAATATTTTCTTCTATTCTGATCCTATTCCAATCTTTTATCAACTTTTAACACGTTTTCCGTAAAACTGCCAATTTTAGCATTTCCTCATGCACTTAGGGAAGCGATGAAAATCCTTTACGCTTACAACATTATTTTAAAGATATCTAAGATTCTTTTTTCTTAATCGACAAGACAAAGAAATCCGTATCGAAATCTGTAGTAAAATCACTGAAGTTAAAAAAATTCTTTGTTTTGTTCCTGTACTGTATACTTGCAGCACTTGTCGCTTCTTTTCTGTGCGATCTTTGCCTCCCGGATGAAATAAAGAGAAATTAAAACTTTCAAAAGCTTCTTCCTCTTCCAGGCCCATGCAGTTGCTAAATAATGTATATTTAGAAATTATCTTAGTTCGAATATGTTAAAAAAAGATGTGAAATGGTTTTTGACAAGTCATGTGTTATAATGTGATTGATTTGTTTTTAAAAACTTTTCCTTGTTACAGTTGAATTTTATTTATTTAATTAATCTTGAATTGTCACTAATTATTAGCATTTCACAAAAAATCACATAATGCTTGTGAAATTTGAGGTTCTAACTTCAGCAGTAAATCCGCCAGGGCCAAACGTCCTCCCGCTGATGTGGTGTAATATCGAGAGGGGGGGGTGCCAGCTCATGTGTCGTCCTCGTCGTCTGACCGCGGTTCAAAATTATGAGATCCATCCCAAAATAGCTCTAATGTTACTTTAAAAAACGAAATGTTTGCATAATTAAATTAAGCTAATTGTTTTTTTGTTGAGGGAGCATTTAGAATGTGCTAAATGCTTGATGATATTAAGGCCAGACTTAATAGTGCATAATTCTATTCCAAAATGGAAATGAATAAGCAATGGGGAGTTGTTATTGCAAAGCAAATTTTGTACTGTCGATTCTCAGATACATAATCGATCTCCGTCTTTGCACATGCTCTGAGAGATGAGTATTTCGCTATTATAGGAGTGTGATGAAACAAATTCCATCTGATGGAATGGAAATCAAGCTCTAAATCTATGGAAATAAATCCGGAAATCCGCTCATCTTATTGTCTTTGTTACTTTTGGACGATTTCACTCTGCAATCTCGGGATCCTGAAACTGTAGTCAGAAGGAATTTACCTTTGAAGAGAGGGTGGATGGGGTTCTCCGCTCAGTTCCAGGGTACCGCTGTATGTCGTAAATTAATCAGGCAGAATAACTACAAAGGCACCTGGCCCAGACTGACGGCAAGACGAACTAGTTGGGGTCATAAACAAAATTAATGGTCTCGGAATAGATTGTTACACAGGGCTCATAAAATTATTTTTATTAGACATTAGTGGAATCTTTATTCCTTTTCTTCTTTGTCAATCAATACCAACACCACCGCCACCCTTCCCACCCTTACAAGTTTGTTGTTTTGTTGTACAACTTAAGAAGTTTTATAATTGACGAAGCATCAATTTGTACCAAATTATTTTTCCTCTTTTTTTTTTTTATTTCGGTCAAAAACGAATCCATTCGCTCCGTGTGTCATTTAAAAGCAAATATAAATATCTGCTTATAAATTATGTGAAATCTCCAAATTAATTCTTAATTATTACTGTGAAATTCGATTAAAAGAAAAAGTGGTAAAACATTTTTTCTCTTATTTTTCAAGAGTGTCTTTCAAAAAATATCTTCGCATATTTTTCTCTTTCGATGTTAATTATTCATCTTATAGAAGAACTTGTTTATTGATTTGAAATAAAAAAAATACATATAACTGTTTTAAGTTATGTTTCCCCAGAAAAATTAATATGCATCTTTTTACCGTTCTGTGGGTCTTTTTAACTTTCAAAATTTTGAAGAAAAAAAAATCAAAATAAATGCATTGTCTTTAGGAGATTCATCCAAATGCAATATTATTTAATTTTTTTTATTTGAAAAAATATATATAGTATATTATTTACTTAAACTCAATACAATTAAAGTAATCCACCCAGTGTGGTCCTTCAATCTAAAATTTAAAAAAAAAAAATGTTTTCTGGAGAAACATTTCCATACGCCTTGTAAATAAATAGCATTTTTATGTCTTCCTGTTTAGGAAAGTAAATGGGAAACTGCCAATATATTATTAATCTTGTCTGTCTGGCCGAAAATAATATTACTATTTGAAAAATTAGGGCTTTCAATACAGCTTTCCCAAGTAATATTTTACACTTTATGTATGATGTTGGCAAATATTTTCGTTATTTCCTTAGTTTAAAATAAGTCCTACTCAATTTAAAAATCCAGTTGCGTCGTGAGGATGGATTCGATACCTGGGTATGCTGTTATTTTATAACAACAAGTAATTAAATGTTTCACTTTCCGAATTCACATCAAGAGTGGTGTGCAGGCCATTCATGAATCCCTTCTTTCCTTATTAGTAATCCCACTGCTGCTATGTAGTGGTTTCTCCTTCTCACAGATTCATTCATTTTACTCGTGGTGACTCATTTCATCTTCCCAGCTTGAGATTTGGCCATTAATCGATAGCTGATTGACATTCGCCCTCAAGTTTGTATCGGAACATGCACGTTTGGGTATCTGGATAGATAGTCTGTCGAGTACTTTTTCAGAATGCACAATAGAATCTCCTTGTTGTCTGTCTGGCCGTGCTATCGCACATCGCTCTTGGCGCCACGCTTTGTCGGAAGAAATCACTGTCTTTTTTTCGAATTCGTCGGCTTGTTTGGGTTCAGAAGACGCGTCTTTGTGGGTGCAGACCGAAGTAAATGATCGCGCCGCTTTAGATGAGATACAATGTTTTGCCTGGCTTCCCGGTCTCACTCTGGAAGGGAGACATTTGACATGTTGTCTGCGGAGGTTTCGGTTCCTGGCTTTGAGGAGATTTTCCCTGTTTTTCTGCCACCTTCTGATTGAATGCGACGGTTCATTACTTGTCTCGTCTGTTTACTTTTAGGATAAATTGGGGGATCCTAAAGCTCTTAAAATGTCGCGAACCTGGAGACGTGTAATTACCGTTTCTTAAACTCTGTGTGGTTTGTTGTTGAATTTCAGTTTGCAATGTTTAGGTTGTTTGCTGCTTTCAGTTCAGAAGAATGACAATATTTTCGGGTTCCTGGGCATTTTGAAGGAATTTCATGTTTATCAAAACTGGTTAAATCTTCTAAAGCTGGATTCATATGCTGCGTTCATAGCACTGAATGATTTTAAAAAATTGGTATTTAGAGAGAAATTTCATAATCTTATTTTACTAGCATCCCATTCATTTTCCAAATTCTTAGGTTCTAAGCTTTAAAGAATGTTTTAACTATAGTGATAAGCAATGCGAAATTAACTATTACAGGCAGTCATTATTTAACAAATTTGGTTTTGTCATGTTTTATGACGCAAAAGCCATATTTGGCCGTATTAGGCTAGAAAATTTAATTAGATTACTTTAAAATACAGCATTTAAATTTTGTAAAAGCTCTTTGAAATCCCCTTTATTTTAATGTATTACTATTGCATCATAATTAATGCACTCTTTGGAGCAAATCATCTCAACCCTTCTTAGAATATGTTTCTTATTAAATACTAGGGGCTCCGTCCCTAGTAATACTTAAGCATGTTCAAATACAGTTGTGAACATTAAGAACATACTGCGCATGCGTGAATATTCTACACCATTTGGGGTAACACAACACGGATTAGAAATTCTTAGCTTGTTTCTGTTTTATTTTAATTCAAAAGCTCTTCAGAATGAATTTGGAAGACCTATCAATTAACAGTGTTTAATTTTAAATGCATCAAACATTAAGAAAATAAACAGAATCATTTGAAATAATCGGTCAAAAACATGTTAAGCCTAACCTTGTTTGCGTCGAGAGAGGGGAAAAGAACTGAAGCTTTACTCGTTTGGCTAGTACCAAGTGTTGCTAAATGGCCATTAACAAATTCGGCTTGATTTTACGTCCACCTAAGCGTTTTATATATATAATATAGCTTTTTATTCAATGTTGCCAAATGTAGACCTAATTTTTAAGACGAAATTTCTTTTTTGTGTACAAATAGTTTATACTTGTGCTTTCCCACCCCCCCAAAAATGTTTTTATTATATTCTATTTTTAAATTTTTATGATAGTTTCTTCACGTTGAAATAGCCAAGGATTGTTTTTGAGCAATAATAAGAAAAATTTATTAAAAATTAAATGAGTGGAAATAAAATTAACTATTTTAATTACCTAATTTGCAAATAAATTACTTAACTTATAGCAATAATTATTTCTCTTTAATATATAGTTTTATTCGAAATTTACATAAGAGTATGTATGATATATTTTTTAAAAAAATTGTGTTATTTCTCACTCATAATTCAATTCCTCCTTACCTTTACCCCCCTCACCCCAGCAATGTTATCACGAAAATTAGTCTTCCCCGTAAAAAATGTGAAAAGTTTACGTTTCGATATTAGGCAGGTATCTCTGAAAACGAAACTCATTCCTCAGATAGCTCGCTGAGATGAAAGAAAGCCCGCGAACGAAACACGCAGACGATAATGGGTATCTTCCTTTGTCTCTACTGTCTAGATGTAAAGATAATTCGAGAATATATTTTTTTTCTGTTGCTAATCACGTTTCCATAAGCACACAAAAAGAGGAAAGTGGAGAATGGGGAGGGGGGATGGAGAGGAATAGCATTTACTTTTTCAAAAAGAGCAACTCTGCAAAGCATGAGAGGGAGAAGAACAGCATGTGACAAATGACTCGTTATTCCCCATTGTTTTTGTGTGTCGCTATTTTCGCGCCATTAAGCCCCACTTAGGGAATCGAGCAGCGTTTGCGTGTACCGGGGCGTGTTAACGATAGAGATTTGCAGAGGAGAACATTGTTTTCGTTTGTTATTCCCTTCTCTTCTTTTCATTATGCGCCGAGAGCTCGCTGTTGTGTTGTGTTCTTAATGCTCTGCTGTGTGTATTCGATATTTTTTTTTTCTCCTGTTTGTGTATTTGCTTAATAATCTGCTCCTCCCCCGTACATTCGCCGTGTGGGGATCGATGTTTGATGGTTCTCTAGGTATGGATTTATTATAATCCTCTCTTTGTTTGTCGGGCGATGGCATAATAGAGAGCGGAGTTCTGCTGAGACTTGCGGAAGTTTTGTTGCCATCGATCCGGCCATGCTTTGAATAAGGATCGAGAAGAATTTCGGTAGTTCTGACGGACAAAAGGTGGATGGAATTTTCTCAAAGCTGAATGATGATGATTGGCGGTTGATGCTATTATATGGATCTTCTGAAACTGCAGAATCATGAGATTCATCAATAACTCCGTGTACGCATATTTTTTTCTCGTTCTGGTGTTGAATTAATTTATTTGCTGGTGCATTTATTGACTGTTCATGCAGTTCGTATTGTCATATTTCTTTTATTTAGGCTACTACTTTTAACTTGCTCATGTGGAAAATTGCTGGTCTTTTTCGGGAAGAAACTAATTTAGATGTAATTATTAATCGTTTTCAGAATTAAACAAATTTCACTCTTTCTACTGCATATATTTCGTTACATACTACTTGATAATCGTGGTAAAGATCAAATAATCTGTGTAAACAAAATAAAAAGGTCGTACATACAAACATAATTATTCAGTAGGCTTAGCTACTTAGAAGTGTGTTAGGAAATTACAAATGATGCCTAACCAGCTACTCACTATCAGTGCTAATGTTCCATGGTTCATAACACAGCAATGTCTCTAAGTGAAAATTGAGGATCATGTTAAAGAACACTCTAAAGTCCTGTTCGGACGACCTGTGTCTACCTTGAGTCTGGCACATTTTGCCCTGTTTCCCTTCTCTTATGGTTTTCTGGGATTCTTCAATGTCTGTTCATTTTACTGACCATTTGCGTGAAGCTCCCGATCGCAGGGGAGGAGTCTAAAAATGGGTCACTTAGCAATTTAATGACCAAATCAATAAGGCCGCATATCGTCGAAAGATTAAGAAATTCTTCAGTCAACTAAGCAACAGCAAAAGTCTCTCCATTAAAAATTAATTCATTACTCCGTAAAATATTCTTGCCTGTTCACTAGTCGAGTCTTTTTTTTTTCCCATCTCTTAATTTCCGCTGTTACAAGTTCTGTTAGCATATTTGTTGTTATTTATTTTTCTTTAAAGCATTCATGCTATTTTAAGTTGAATTTTTAACTTTTTATAGTTATCTTTTGATCAACTTTTAATCATAGACTTGACGCAAATTAGTAAAAATGCTTTCACGCCCAAAATAATAATAATAATAATAATCTCAAGCTTATTTCTCAAACCGAAGCTTATTGCTAACTAAAGCGTCACAATAATCTTCAAAATTCCTTGCTCCACAGTTCTACCTATGATACCAATACACTAATGTTTCTGTCCTTGATGTCTTAAATTCAGGCTGAAAAGAAATAAAGTTCAAACAAATATCCTGTATCAGTAAAGGAATTAACGAATTCATGCCAATTGAATGGTACAAAATCTGGTAAACAAGAAGTGCTTGTTTACAATTCCCACAAAACAATTCTCTCAATGTTTAACGATGTTTACAGTTTCTCCTTTATCATTTTGAAAAACATACAATTCATTAATCTTGGATGTGTTTGATAAATAGTATTACTTACCCTTTCAATTATCAGCAAATCCAGATCAGTATTATTGTTAGGTGCAGTTTAAATAAATCATTATCTCTACCACGAAAATCGCGCGGACTGGTATTTTGCTATAATTATAAATAAGACGTTTCATCTTCCGAAGTGTTTACACTTAGAGATGATGTTTGATTATATGAAGTCTCAGGTTCGCATTTTTTTGAAGTCAATAAGTTTGAAACCATTCCCCAAAACACAAGAGATATGGGCGGAATATGCATTTAAGCAAAAAAAGTTCTTAATTTTGAAGTGTTTAAATAGATTTATGGACATCATGCTCTAACTTCAATTGACGATAAATCGCCAAATATAACAATCTTCTGCATTCTTTCCTAACAACCCTAAAAGCGAAAAATGGAGCCTCAAAGACTATAAATTACCAATTTTGTTGGCCACGCATTTTGAGACTTCAAAAACCTCAAACCAAAACAACACAATGTTCTCATATGATAAAAATATTAGCGGGAGTGGTCATCATAAAACTTTCAAGCATGACATGCTAGAGAAGGCTTCATGTGGCATTAATGAACAATAATTGCTAAGTATTAATTTTGGATGTGAATTTAGCTTTTTTTTATTGAATCGACAATGTCATTCTAGGCGAGTTTTTTGGCAATTAATCCCTGGCATGAGGTTAGTAGCACACGAAAATCAAATCCAGGTTTTAGACACGTTTTTTTCAACCGATTAAAAGAAAAATTTGATTAAAATAACTAACTGTTTTCACAAAATCCAATAACAAGCTCGATACATTTAAGTCATTGGATTTTCGAATTACCGCGTTTATATGCTTTTTAAAAGTGCAAACAGCGAGGCAGTAGTTAGATTTGGCTCAAACCCTGACAGGTGTTTTACTCTAAAAATGTTATATCCGCTCATCGAATTCAATACATCTTTCCTCGTTTTATAAGTATTGTGTTGAATTCAAATAGCCGAACAGTTTAATATTAGTTATATTAACCTCCCGCTGTAAAGCAACTCTAGGGCTATTTGGGGACGGACCTCTTAATTTTGAACCATGGTGAGATGACAAGGACGACACCTGAGCTGGTACCTTCCTCTCCACACCACACTAGCGACAGGACGTTTAGCTCTGACGGATTAAACGTGCAACAAGCCTCCTTACGCGACGGTTCTTCGGTGGAATCGGGTCCCGAACCTCAAACCCTACGGCTCAAGAACCGAGACCTTACCCTCAGGTCACTGCGGCCCAAATAGCCGAACAGATGAATTTTTCCAGAACGGACTTGATTCAAAATTTGATGGAAATACTCAAATTTTGTGTACACACGGTCAACAAAATTTCAACCTTCTAGTTCAAATCGTTTTTGAATTATCTTTGTTTACGACGGAACATTTTCCAGTTATGTGTTTTTCGAATTCAGAAAGGTCTACAGCGTGGAGATAAGCTAAAATTTCGAGTTGCTATGCATACTATACGATTACTAAACTTTATCTATAATACCTATACGAGAAAGTAAATAATTAAATAGATTTAACAGCAGTTTGTAGAACTGAACTGATAGATTATCATTTCCTCTAAACGAAGAAATCAGGATTTATTTTGTTTCCAAAAAAGATCGTTTTTATTCTGATGTTACTCAATTCACTCCTATTTTCATGTAGTTTTTAAGCAAAAGAAATGCAATGGGGTATTAAATTCGATATAGTTTTCAAATGCTCTCTAATAATATGTGAAGAAGTTTCTTAAAACACGTATAATTTTTACATGAATCACAAGAGATTCCATTATTATTTATTCTCTGAATTCTTACGGATTGCCTTAATTAATCAGTTTAAACCGGTTTGAAACAGTCCCGAGGTTACGCGTGCTTCGATATTTTTCAACTCCAAATCCGTCGATTCCGAAAACTTCGTTTGCCAGCCAGAAAAATTGAATATATATATATATATATATATATAATATTAAAAGAAAGAAGTCTCGTTATTGTTTCAAACTTTGTTCATTTTGGTTAATGCCTTAAATTAATTAGACAAACTAACAAACAATGCCTTAAAAATAATAATGTTCTCACGTGATAAGATGGAATTTGAGATAGCAAATTTCAATTTTTTTTCAGATTATGTTGCTCAACCCAACCTTTTAATTAAGGTAATTATTAATTGTTTTTTTTTATCTAGTAGAGCCGTTTTGTAATAAAAACATAAATTAACGTTACTGCCAGATAATTTAGTTTGTCTGTTATATTTATCTATGCCCATTGTTTTGTATTTCTGGATTGTTCTATTTCTATAATAACGTAAAAAATTAATTGACAGATGTGGAAAATGCCCTAATCACCATTATTATACAGAATTAATGACCACTGTCTGATCACCTTGAAGGAATTGCCGTGAATTCGGCCCACATAACCTCCGGAAATGTTTTCCTGTCTGGAAACTTTAACCTTCTGAAATAAATACACAAATCCTTGAGTCTGTTAATGCATTCCCAACAAAGAAACTTTGTCTCGGTAATGTGTGTTGTTTCCTCTCCGTCTGAATGAAGAGGGAGAGATCAAGTGTCCATCCACTGCTTGCACCTTATTGTGCAGTCTTCCATCATTTCTACTCCATTTTCTTTCTGGGCGCCTTCTTTAACTGGAAAACTGCCAGGCCATGAAAACTTCGCTGAATGGTCCAAATGCTCATGGGAAAAAAATGACAGAATAGTTTTATCCTGTGAGGCGTAGTACACAACAATGGATCATTGCTGTCTTATATTTGTAAAACGTTGCCAGTCGCTTAAGATTTAAAATTTAAATTATACTTTCGCCGAAGAACATTTCTTGTAAAGTAGGGATGAATAAAATGGTTGTTACTACATAGCTTGAAACGCTACTCTCTCCTTCCCCTTTTCTTTCTTTTCTTTTTACGGCGATGCAAACATTTTAATTATTTCCTAGAACGAAACTAGACACTAATTTTTAATAAATAGACTTTGTGTTATTAATCTAAAATTTTTAATTAGGAAAAAGGCGATGCATTTTTCTTTTGATCTTAAATTTAAAATATGGCGGGAGCTCCTCAAAGACCTCTGCCGTTGGCAGTTTTTTTTTTTTCTCGAGATTTTTATGTGTTCATAGTTATTATTTTCGTAAAATAATATAATTTTCACATATAAATAATAATTAATAGTAAATAATTAAAATAAAATTAATGAAAATGCGCTTGACTTTAATGTGATGCCATCGGTATGTGCTCAATAGTTTCTGGTGTGACACCAATGTGAGGTTGCCAGACTGAATAATGCTAATAATAATTCTCTTTTTTACTTTCTTGTGTGCATAGTATAAAGGAAGTACTATAATTGTCAGTAAAATCGAACTCGAGATATCGATTAATATGCACATTTTAGACCTCCGTTGTTTTTCTGACAGTATCCACCTGTTTGTCTGTGACAAAGATTACTCAGAAACGCTTTCACCTGAACAGTTGAGGTTTGATGTACGACCTTTACACCAAATCTGCAGGTCTCTTTTAAATTTTGGTAAAAATCTGTTCTAATATAAATTAATACGATAATTTCATAATGGGAAGCTAAATAAATTAAAGTACGTTGGTGCACGTATTTTAAATCTACAACTGTGAAAATTTAAGCCAAGTACGAGTTGATTGTCTATCGATTTGTACTTTCAGAAACAAGTAAAAGTGATAATTCAAAAATGCAATGAGTTAAATATATTCAATTTGATATGAGGTTCTGTGACAAGTGCATTTTTTTGTCAAACGTTTGTTTCACTCAGTTGAGAAAATCATGTTTAAAACACAAATTTGGTTGCTAAATACTACATATCAGGGATTAACAGCCAAATGACTCGCCAAGAATGATACGATAGATTCAGTTAAAATGCTAAATTCATGCCAGAAGCTAATTCTTCGTAACTATTTTACGCCAATACCATATAAGGCGCTCTCTGGCTTGACCAAAAGAGAATGCAAGAAAGTTTTGGGAGACCTTTCCCGCTTGTTTCTGATTACTTTCGTGTCAAATTTTATGGGGAATAAAGCAGGAAAAAAATGAATTATCATTTATAATGATATCTGAAACTTGATTATTATAGACAATTGTGTACAATCTTTCTATAAGACCCCAAAATAAGTAATAAAAAATATTACACGAATCTTTATATATTATCGCCTTCAATGTAGAAATAAGAATTCTTCTGTACTGATAAAAAGAAAACTATGGTTGAGTTATCGTATGATTTCTAAACATCTATAATGTTTCCTGGTAACAAGGCTGTATTTATCCATTGAGTTAAGAAGTCTTGATTTAGATATGTTTCTAAAGATTGCTGGCGAGGCTTGTAAAAAAAAAAAAAATTTCCTCTAAAAAAAACTTACGCAACAAAGCTTAATTTTTTTAATACAGTCATTGTTTCAAGTTTTTTTAAAAACATTGTTACTGTTATATACTTTTACTCTCTGAATTCAACTACAATAAAAAAAGAGGAGCTTTTTATAAATAGTGGGACGACATGACGCACATGATCTGCAAAGTATCTATCCTCAAACGAAAAAATAGGGAGAGGGGGGGGCAGTGCCGAAGTAGCTGTCGGGACATTGCCTTCCCGCGATTGTCTGCTCCGACTCACGCCAAATCTATTTCTGTTCCCTCTCTTAAATGCATCATCACATTCTCGATTGGGATGGGTCTGACACTGTGGTGATTCGACTCTGGGTGCCGTTCATCTATTTTTGTACTTAAATCTCTCGTCCGAAAAGCCACATTCAAATGAGAAGATATTGAACCAAGTAATTGTGCCGTCCAGTCTGTTGTGAACCCCGTGGAAAATTTCTAAAAGGGGGAGGGGTTGTTAATCATAACAACCAATCATAACCAATTCTAAAATTTCGAAACATGTCAGCATTTATTTGCTAATTCTCTTCTTTATGACTTCGTATTGAATTTCTTGCTATTAAAGGGCTATGGTGACCTAGTGGTGAGATCTCAACTTTAAATCCAGAGGGTTTTAGGTTCAATCCCCGATTCCATCGAAAAACCGTCGTGAAAGTGGGACTGGCACACGTTAAATCCGTCGGTGCCAAACATCTTCCTGCTGGTGTGGTGCCTGCTCGGGTACCGTTTTCGTCATCTGATTTCGGAGTTTGTCCTAAAATAGCCCTGGTGTTACCTTAAAAACTGAATATTACTATATCTGAACTGAACTGAGCTTAAAGTTGAACTAAAAATTTGCCAATTTTAAATTTGTGGAAGACAATTTTTTTTTCTTAAAATTTTCTTCCTTAATATAATATTACTTAATATGCATGTTTATTAGTTAGTACTAACACATAATGTTCATTTAAAGAGCATTATAGTTTATCCTTGGCTCTTCATGTACAGGATGTAATACTCTGACTTAATAATAATACTCGAAGTAAAATTTGTTCACATGAAAATCTATGATAGTACATAAGCTGATGATCTACTTAGACTGTCTGGAACTTATTTTAGCTTATATTAAGCCCCCTCCCTCTCTCTTCCTCTGTACAAAATTATTACGCTCGTAAAATTAGTTTCAACAAAATCAATATCTTTCTCGAGTATTTATGTTTTAAAAGACTTCATTACATCTAAAAGCTTTTCAGAAAACTGTTAAGAAAAATTTAAATCCTTTCGGATCGAGCGATATTTCTAACTAAGCCACTAAGCTGATATAAAATAACAATTTTCATGAATACATGGGGAAAGATTCCACCCACTGTTTTTGTTCTGCTAACCAATATTCTATCTTAAATATTAGAATTAATATGATAATAGTAGAGAGTTGTTTCTGGAAAAGACATTCCCACTATAATTTTAACTTGTACATTAAATATACAATATTGATATACCCTAACTTAGCAAATAGCGATCTGTTAGGTTTGCAGAAACGTTCAAATTCCTGCATTTTTTGTACTTTAAACTATTATTCAAAATAAACCTAAGATTTTCAAAATGGAAATAGAAATTTGGCATATTGTTATTTGAATATTTGGTCTTCATAGACTCTTTGACTAAGAGCTCTTAAAGAATTTGTAATTTCGGTCTTCCGTAGATGAAATTTCTAGTATCGTTTTACTTATAATATTTAAAGTAGTACATTTCTTAGTTTATAAAACAGCGGATCTTATGACGGCGTAATTAATTAAGTTTTCATACAAACAAATTTCACTTCGAATATTCTTTGCTGAACGTATTCATCTTAGAAATAATACTAGGGAGTTTCTCTTGGAAAAGGCAATCCTACTATAACTTTAATTTAAAGGTTAAATGTATGATATTGATGTATCCTAATCTTGCAGGTAGCTTTTAGATTTGGAGAAATATTAAAATCCTTATATTTTCCGTTTTTAAAACTATTTAAAATAAACCTACGTTCCTCAAAACAGAAATTGAAATTCTGTAAATTAGTATTTGGTCTTATACGGGCACTTTGGCCATGAGATTTTAAGGAATTTGTAATTGCTCTGTCCATTTCATAGAAGAAACTCCCAGTACCGTATTATTTCTAATATTTAAGGTTATGGTATTATATTGCCTAGTTAAGAAAAATGTGGATTATGTGTTTATATATTAACACATTTTCATTCAAACAAATTTTACTTCTAGTTAACACATTGCAACCTGTACATGAGAAATCAAGGTAGTATTATAAAGTTATTAAGTACATGTTACCTGCTTTTAGTAACCAAATCAGATATAAATGGCTATTACTTTTTGCCGTACTATTAGTCGACTTCGGTTGCGAAATCCTCCTTTACAGATACCTTTACTTTACGAATTTAACTAATAGGAGTCCATTTCGGAGAGTCGCCTTCCAAGATTATGAACCTCGAGTCATTAAAAGGTGCATTACCATTTTCCATTAGTTAATCCGGATGTGAAACTCGAAGTCCTCCGAGAGGAGGCCACCCCTTTTCCACGCCTCATTTGCAGCAGTCGTCATACCGGCCTCTCCGAGTCAGGTATTCTTGCGATTGAATTATTTGGTCATTGAGCACCGGTGAATTCCGTACCTGCAGTTGCTGGATCCTCTATTAAGTAGTGTGATGGGGGATTTCTTTTTAGTTTTAATACCTACCAAAGTTTCTACATAGCGTATTTCTGATAATTGTTTTTAATCGCCAAATTATATCTTAGTGACCTCCTAAATACAACAGCATCATAATCCGGCTTTGATTTTTTTTTCTTTTGCTTTAAATATTATTGTCTTATCTAATAAAGTTAAGTGATCAGGATGTAAGGAAGTGAGATCAGGATGCTGGAAAGTGCATCATTCCTCTGGTTTGTAGATTCTGTTGGAACACCTGTTTTGTGTTAGTGTTAAATTGGAATTTATTTCGGCTCTGACATAAAAACTACTTTTTGAAAAATCTTTGTAAGACTTCAAATGTTAAAAAATGCTTGGGTACACTTTTTTATTGAAGACTCTTGGCAATCCTCTTCTAACCTTCGAAGTAATTGCGATTGATTTTTATATATTCTAGCAGTTATCAACCGGAGAATTGCCTGATTGAAAACTCTGGGTTTAAAAAATTGTATTTAAAAAACGCGCTTTTATAGGAAAACCTATGTTTATTTAGCAAAGTATACCAGTTCATATAAGGAATCAGTCTATATATAATAAATATTACGAAATTCAAGATTTTGTTTACTCTTAAAAATAAAGTCGTTGAAATCCGTATTCGGTTTTCTAGTTTCACTTTAAAATTAACCATTCAACCTTCTGAAAACACGAGATTATAATGAATTCGACTAACTGAGATATCTTGCCTTCAAAATTGGAAGATGTGATGTCTGCTTATACTGATTATTCTTATAGATAAAAGTTTTTTTTTATTTAATGGTTGTGATTTTCAAATTTAAAATACAAAGGAATTCAAGAATCCAAAGGTTGCCAATACAAGTGACAATCCCTATTATCTATGATCCTAGAAGTAAGCGACATTTTTGATTTGTGCTTTTTCTTAAAATTGTTAGATACCATCTTTAAAGCGCACACAGGAATAAATGAAAACTCTTGTTTATGTGAATTCGTTGTTCCCCTCTTTTAACTTTAAATATGTGATTATATGATATACAGAACAGGTACATAGAACTGTTGGAAATTTTCTTCTAAAAAGGATGAATGAATGGAATGATTCGTTGGATTTCAAGAACGAGATCTGAAGATCAGAGGCCCGAGATTCCTCTTATATTTCATTGAAAGGAACACTTTAAGCTTTGGTAAATTCCTGAAATGTTTCTGAAAATACATTGAGTGCTGAGCATTTTACCTTCTACATGTTTAACAAAGAAGTATTTTATTCTCTGAACCTTTTTGACGTCTTGCTTGAAACTGCATCTGAAAAAAAGTCTGTTATTTATATTATTTATAAATTCTGGCGTGTCTTTATTAGCATATCTTCGACACATAAATAAAATTTATATTTCCGTAAAATATTCATTATTTTGTATTGAATAAAAACTTTTAAAAATATCTCCAAAATCCATTGGAAAAATCATTATTGGGCTTTAAATTAAAGGCAAACAGAAATCAAAGTGTTTTATGAATTACAAACATATTTTCGCAAGTGCTAATCGCTATTTTGTATTGACTTTTCCCTTGTAAGCAAATACCGCGAATTGGTACTGTTTTAATTTATTAACAAAACATCGAAAACCTGGAAGTGGGGGGAAAAAAGCTCTCTTGATGACAGTGTACGTTGTGTTTCGACCGAAATCCGTTAATACCGCGTGGTCACGAAGACAGGCCTTTGGCTGTGTCTGTTTGCTTACCTGAACAAATAATGTGGTTTCGAAACAAAGAAATCCATTTAAAAGCGGAACCACACGCCGAAATCGATGTTAATTGAGTCGGTCGTTGGATTCTCCTGGCCCAAGACTTGGATTTATTTCGTATAGTGGAACCTGGATGTTATACGAAAGGGGTTACATGCGACTGCATTGGAAACATAGTTGATCTTTCGTGGATACATGATACATTATTTGTAGTGGTAGAGTAAAACTAAAGCACAAGAGGGGAAGGAAACTAAAAAAGAGTTATTTATGTAGTGGTGAGACATTTAAAAACTAGCACGCGTTAGGGAATGATGATTGGTAAGGGCGTGGTTTTTTGAGCTTTTTACCTTTAAACTACTTCGAACTTCAGTTTGATAGTTGCACTTTCCAAAATTAATTTCTATTTTCACTATTTTGATATTAGGTGGGTAAATGCTTTACTCAAAACTAATTAGGCTTTAAATTAATAAAAATGGATTTTAAGGAATACTGTTGTGGAATTGCCTGTTTCGAGTATGTAACGTACTTTGAAAATTTCAAATAGTGTGAGTCAGTCAGAAGTGCCTTAATCCGACGTGATAAAAGTCATATATTCTATCTTTTAGAATAATTATATAATTTTTCTGGAAAATGATAAACAATTCAAATCAAAATTTTAATTTTTCAGGAAAATAAAGAAAATAGTGTATATTTTTCCTTTGTATAAATAGTCAGCCCATTCTTCAAAGGTAAAATGACGACCATATTTTATCGTATTGAATAGAATCATAGTATAGTAATTGTGTGCAATTAATTTTAGTTCCTTTTTTGGGCATCAATATCGGAAACAATCGAATTACAATTTCTATCCCTAAAACTAATAAGCAGGATTGCTACCAATTACAAAATTGAATGGAATATTTTGCTGTCACTTAAAAAAATATGAAAAATAATTTTTTTTCCTTATATCGTAATAATTGCCTTCACTACTTTTTCATATGTCTAATTTATTATCTTATTTCAGTTTTCTTTTGATTTTTTTAAAAATTAGTTCTTAACTGTTGAATTGTCTGGTTGTTTAAAATTGTTTGTTTGTGTGTCAGTTTCAGAGTATCTGCTCAAAATTTATTTGAATTAGCACTATTAAAAGCTAATTTTCATTTTTTTACCATTTAATTAAAGTTTAAAATTTTATGAACTTTATACAACTTTATAAAGAGTTGTTAATATTCTAAAGCTCTAACAGCATTCCATAGCATTTGTTTACATGGTAAGAGATTATTCAATTTTGATTTGTATTGTTGATCAGGATCTACTGCATAATTATTTGCTATGCTAGGAGGAAGAAAAAAAGTCTATTTTTAAAATAGAACTGGAGGAGTAGGATAGTGTCTTTTTATTAAAAGGTGCGTATGATTGAACACTCAAAATTAGTCTGTGGCTTAAATTTTCCGTTTAAAATTTATTCAAAATGAGCCTTGCTGAATGCTAAAAACGTTTACTGTTTCATCAGTTTTTCAAGGATGGTTATGAGGCTTTCCCCAGCTCCCTTCGTCTTTGGCGGTAGACGTCGCTTGATCACTTTCTGACGACCTCCCTCCTCATCAAATGGAACGACTTAATCTGTACCCGCGAGGGGTTTTGTATTTCTGTTTTACTTCTCATCCCTTTCGTCTCTGGCAAAAGTGAGTGAATGATTCAGAATGGAAACCGGTTCTCTCTCTCACTTTTTTTCCCCTTCCTTCCTTTCTTTTTTCATCCTCATTCGCTCGTGTCTGTGTGTGTGTCACGAGTCCGTCCAAATGGCCGCCGATACCCATCGAGGAGCGATTCCCCCCTTTTAATGACCAAACAACTTATCGGGTCTCTACCCAATAACATTACTATTGGTCAGACTTTTGTAAGATAAAAATTTATAAAGTTAAACTCTGTATTGAGCTGTGATATTTGGATGAGTAATAAAACATCACTGACGAGATTTTTATATCCTAACCAGTCATCTTTTTATTTTATAAAGGGCTGTCCAGTGAAGGAAACCATAAAGTTTATGAAAATACTTCGGGAGGCATGCATAATCTTCGGTAGATCGGTACAATCGGTACAATGAATTTGTAAATGTATAATATTTTGAAAACGATTGGTTAATTCTGCCTGCCTATAAAACTCAATAGAATTTTCAAAAACCAGAATGTCTTATAGCATGTGAATTCTGAAAAGTGATTATATTCAGGATATAAATTCTTATTATTAATAACTATAAAATTAATATTGTCTTGAAATCCAATTATTTGGTGTAAAAATTTAAATGCATGCTTTGGTGTGTAAACAATTTTAATCATTAATTTTCAGTCGTTTCTTATGATTTGTACAAATGTTTATTGAATTTATATACAGATTTTTACCATTCCAACATCATCAAATTTCACGACCGAAGTAAAAATCCAGAAAAGTTGGCTGAGATTTTCAAATTCACAAAAGAAATGTCTTTAAAAATAGTTAGTATCAAAAAGTATTGGTTAAAATTAGCAGAAGACCAGTGGCCAAAGGAACTATCTGAGCATATGTAGTCAAGCATAATCTAATGGAACAAATAAAGCCTCCCCCCCGTTCGTATACCAAATTAGAAAGATAAATTTTTCCAACCTAACCTACTTATGATTTCATTAGTATTATTTTTTTTCTTTCTAAAATTCCTTCTTATATCCAAAATTTACTCTTATTCATTAATATTACTGAAAATTAAATTCAAATTAACTGGTTTAAGTAAATTTTGAAGTAGTTTCAGAGAAATGATTTGCAGGCTCACCCGACGAATATTCCATCTGCTGTCACCTCTCAAAAAGGCCAATTTGTAGCCCCTCTTACTTACCACTCAAATTATGGCCCTTCTGAACAGTTTGATCTATACATCTCCGTGTGGGGTCCTGCAAACGATTGCCTTCCTGATGACGGACGGTTGCGTTTGTTCTCTGCGCATCGAACGGCTGCGTTTAAGCGTGAAGATACGTCGGGAGATGAAAATTAATCGCAGCGCCAGGGACAGTTTGCACCACTCCCCTTCCATTCACCTGATTGAACTGATTTACATTAAGTGGGTAAATGGGGTTGGCGGTGATGGAACTACCTAAATCGACTCGGGATCGAACGTATTTTAGTTTGAGACATGGTCAATTGTGTTATAAACTCGAAATCAATCTTAAATAATGGTCATTAATTTTTTTAAAAAATATATAATGACGAAGTTTTCCCTCTTTTTTTTTATCTAGTTTAATGGTCCGTCTAGAAATTTATTAATTCATCTCAATCTGGTTAGGAATTGAGTTATTTTTGATTATCTTAGCTTGAGGCTAAAAAATGCAAATCCATCTCAGCTGTACTCATTTATATTTTAATATCCATTCAGTTGTTAAAAAAGTGTAAAAAATATAAAAATAAAAAATGTTGCAGTGCTATAGTGGAAGTTGAATTCAAATGGAAAGGCAATAAATGTTTGTTTGAGTTTTAAAAAATCAATACAAGTTGTTGGAAATTCAGATTATTCTTTCTTTCTTGGGTTCATTTGAAATGTTAGATTCTGGAACCTAATGCAATGTTAGGAGCTCTAAGGATATAATAAAATTTTGCATTTTGCAGCCACCATTTACACTTATTAAATCTGTAATGACGACTGGGGACAAAATTCATTTTCTGGTTATTTTCGCTACGCCACTTGAAGCTTGCATTCCCATCTATCTATCTTTGAATTTCTCTGAAAAATTAATCTATAGGGTAATTCAAAATGAATATGGCAGTTACAAACGACTATAACTATTTAATGATTGTAAATTTATCTATAAGTTTAACTTGTAATGTAGACAGGGTTTATGTGCTTCTCATGCCCAAAACAATTAAAAGAACCAGAAGGGCCATAATTTGTAATGCGCTTGCGTCCCTGATTGCAGACATACTTCAGAATATATGGTGTGAAATGAACTAGCACTTAGATATTGTTCGAATGACAAGGGAAGTCACATAGAACATCTATGACGTATGCATGCAAAATTTTGAAGTTCCGCCTACATTCTGTGTTAAGATTATCGATTAATTATTTTTCATTATAGCCGTTCGTAATCGCTATATTCAAATTGAATAACATGGTACATCTTTTTACCATTCTATAAACATTTTTTTAAAAATCAAAATTGATTTTGAAGTAAATAAAAAAAATTTCCATCTTGAATGGTGAGTGAGAGACACCATCTGAGTGCAAAGGATTAATTATTCGATATATATATATATATATATATATATATATATATATATATATATA
>JAOUZG010043976.1:2120526-2183429 GCA_026289955.1 Argiope argentata | reverse complement strand
TATATATATATATATCAGATGCTTAATTTTGTGACAAATTGTTAAATTTTTGTGGTTAAGGGTTTAATATAGATTTTATGGTGTTTGATTTCTGACCTTCTGAAGGTAACGAGTGCGACCAATTTTCTTGCGTGTGCAGCGAGCTGAGAGGAAGTCTGCTGCCGTCAAACGGGTGCGTGTTTGAACTGTTGCCAGAAAAGTGGCAGAAATGTTTTCCACTTTCTGCCGCCTGTCTTGATTCTTTTGTTCGGCGATCGTTTATTTTTAGCCGACGTGCAATCGCCCCTGCTATTTTCCGCCCCGAGTTTCGTAACGTGTATGCAGTATTAAGCAGACGACTCGGTAACCCACACCCCTCCCCTTCTCCCGATGCCAATCCAAGCTCTTATTGTTGACTTAATCCGCATTTCATTAGTTTCAGTCGTTGTGGATTCTTTTGATGCTCTTGGCAGTGATGAGATACCATTGGAATCTCTCTGTGTGTTCTCTGAAAATTTCAGACAGTCTTCATACCATAACCAATGACAGTTCTAAAAAGAGTGACTATAGCCAGTGACACCTGAAGTGGATAATGGGGGGAAAACTAAACCATGGACCATTATGCCTATGAAATATTAAATATGATCCTCGTGTATTGAAAAATAATTGATATATTGCATCAACATTTAATTTTAATGACTGTCAAGCGATAAATTATGGAAAGAAAATCTGCGCATAAAAGCATTTAATACATCATTTGATCATCATTGAATCTCTTGTGGCTTTCTAAAGAGTTCTAATTTTAAGACTATTGCTGCCAGGAATAGCAAAAAAGAATTCAACCTATGCTATTTGAATGTCTAATGATTTGACCTGTGATTATTCGAATCATAGGCGTAAGCCTATTGGCAGCGTATGTGTAAAGGCTATGTCTCTCTTTAAAAAGCTGCAGAAATCGCGCGTTAAGCGAATGACTTAATAAATATTTCTTGCACAGAGCTTCTTTACACTGTACTTTATTTGACAACAATTAAAATTACATCTTTGTTTCTTTACATCAATTGCTTTTTAATATGTGGAAATCCAATTTATCCCTATTTTACGGGCATAACGGATTCATGTTGTATCTTTTCTTCCCAGCACAATTTGTGCTAGGGCTTACACCTACGATTTGGAATATCTTACTAATTAGATGACATTTCTATTGTCATGCCATTACTCTGTTCGTCTGTTATATCGGGAGGTTAAGAACCTTGAGTTCAAGAACTCCGTGACACTCCTCTCAAATCGGCTAATGACTTTTCCTGTTTCTTAACTGTATTTTAAAAAATGTCATCTAATTAGATAGTATATAAGCGGCTTCATAAGTGAGTCACATTGCCAACGTGTTAATCGATTTTTTTAAGCACTTGAAGCATGCGTCCATCCATCTTTTGTCCCGACAAGCGCAATGGCGTATTAGTAAGATCGCTACGTTGTGATGAGTGGATTGTAAGAGCAGGGCCCATTCTTCTGTACTGCCGACCACCCCGCCGACACTAATGTAGCAGTATCGACAGGGTCATGGCCTACTCTATTAGGCATCAAGATATGTTGACGTAATGTACGCTAAATTTTTCGTGCTCAGAAATCCTAATAGCGGTAGGGGGGAGTTAGGAGAGTGCAGAAATGAGTATTATTCGCCTTCATCTAATTCACAATTTCATCGCATTCACAATTGTGAAATCCGTTTAAAAAGTATGCTTCAGTTTGCTCCAAAAATAAAAAAAAACGGAATATGAATCTAATTTAATTCAACTTTTTATCTTCATGTCGGATAATATTGTTAATTATATTAATTCCATCCGATTTTTAAAAAAATAGGTAAAACTCTTTGGATATAAAATATTTATTCTAAAATCTCTGTATTAGCTTGAGAAGCTAGGCTAATTTATGCGTTACATTTAATTTCCAATTGCCGACAGAGTCAAACCAGAAAAGTCACCCCGACGTTTAATTTTATTTTAACCTTAAAAAAAGTACGTTGCCGTCGTGCACGACCTTCCAAGCGAATTAGAAACCGGCCGGTCTTCGAACCACGAACCGCCTGTTTGGAGGATCAAACAGTTCTGGTGCGGGCCATTCTATCCCGATTAAAGGGGTGGTTGAGTCGGGTGAATCGTTTTGCTCTGTCGCAAGTGGTGACGGTGTGTGGTCACACATTGTTTCAACCTGACGAAGAGAAATGTTTCTGGCTCGGCGAAATCCGCAAGTTTCACGGTGGCCGTCAAGTCCAGATTCCCTATGACTGGGCAACGAAAGCCACAAAAAGCAGTTTCAGCTAAGCTTGTAATTTTATTTATTTTTTCACTAAATGTATGCCTGTGACTGAATTGAGACATCCAGCCCTTGGGCAATGGAACTCGGTCCCTCTTTCCCCCCCCCCTCACTTAACTTCCAGATCATTTTTTATTGTTGATTTTAGTTTAACCCTCTTCGCTCTGAAAAATAATTAGATGCAAAATTATTCACCTAATACAAAGATTTGTTTATTGCTTTGAAAATAAATGATCATAATTCTTTTAAATCGAATTTCTTTGAAAAATGAATCTACATCTCTTAACCATTATTTAGGCGTTTTTAACCAATAAATTTGAAAAATAAATAAATAAAACGTCAGAATGATGCACAATCTTGAAAGGTGCGTCAGAGGAATATATATATAATGCACAAGATTTTTTGTAATGATAAAATAATATGCGACTTTTAAATAATAATAATTGACAAATGTGTTAGAATATGATTCAAAATTAATTCGATTGCGTGGCCTTCGATTAGATGAAAGTGCAAAATTGGACCAGGCTCAAAAGATCTCGAGAACTCGGATGTCCTTTAAGGTATGGCGTATCCAAACAATTGTTTCTTTGCCTATTTAATAAACCGGGCTCGTGATTTTAAAAGGAGTTTGATCTTTTTGTTAAGTACATTTTCCATTTCAGTGAGAGCATGTGGTACTGTCTCGGCTTCGGAACCGGAGGTTTTCTGGGTTCGTAAGCCAATTACACCGAATAATCGTCATGTAAGCGGATCTGATGCATATTTCATCCGTCGGGGCTAAAAATCCTCCTGCAAATGTCGTGTGAATGTTTAGAGATGGGTTGCCAGCTCAGGTGTCGTCCTTGTCATCTGACTGCGATTCAAAATTACGAGGTTCGTCCCTAAATAACCTTACTGTTGCTTTAAAAACGGGACGTTAATATGACTAAATAATCAACCATATCAGTGGATTTCTTCCGCTCACACACAGATGATTTTGATGGTAGTTTTCAGGGATATGTTACAGCAAAAGTTTTCGTCTCTTGAAATAGTAGACTGATAAACGCACATGACATTAACAGCTGTTGTAGTACATATTCTCTGTTCCCAACATCCTGTTGTTGTAACTAATACGAAAAATCAGTAATAGTCAGATATCGACTGAAACAATGTTACAGATGCACTATTTTACGACTCGAATTACTTGTTTAATGATAAAAGGCATGTTTTCTTCGCTGAACTATTAGGGAAGCACTAAACGTTCATGTGTGTGGGAGTATGCGGAAAAGAAATTTAAGCACCCTCGGCATTTAGGTCATTGTATAAAGTATTTTATTAAGCTAATGAGGGGAGGTGTAATAAGGAGTATATGAGAAAGTTTCGGGAGAGCGCTTCTTACTTTAGATAAAGAATTTCTTACATGTTCGTGGGGGAAGGGACCGAATATTGTGATTTTTATTTATTTATTTATTTAATTTTCTATATTTATTTTGATTAATTAAATAAAAATGGAGTCCAGTAAAATTTCTCAATGTCCCTTTGCTCATAGAAGAATGAATTGGGGTGGAGTGTTTTTATATTTTCCCTTCTAGATTCGGAACATATTGTGGCACTGAAAATATCTTTACATCATCATACAATTTTTTAAAAATTAATTTTCCACATCATAAATTTCATTTTTTGGTTACTTCTCTAATTTTAATAGATTTTTCAGAATTAATTTGAAATACAATTTATAGCTATTCCTTTTTTTAAAAAAAAGTTAAAATATTAAGCTTAAATATATATGTTCAGAGATAAGACTAGAGTGTCTTTTATCCTTAATCTTAATTATTATTCACATTAAAATTGAAATTTCTGAAACATTTTAAGGAGGTGAATATACGAATTTGAAAACCGTGTTGTATAAAATGACATACTTTGTTTTTGTTTACATATGTAGCAAATAAACACGAGCGCTGACGCGGTTATGTATAAGTATAAAAAAAATAATGAAAGTGGTTAGCTCAAGAACAGGTTAAGAGCTCCATATTAAAGAGAGAGAGAAACCGAGGCTACCAGACATGTTCAATTAAATAAACACAAAACATCAATGTGAAGCAGAGGACACCACGAAACTAATTGCATTGCTCTGAGCAATATCAGCCGACTGAGTAGTTCAACTACAACCGCCGAAACCTTGCCAAGTTGGACGAGACTCCTGTCTCTTCGGAAGATAATTAATGACAAATTTCATGTTCAGTCATCCGAGGAGAGGGGGAGGCCGTCTAATTCAGAGATTCTCCGCCGGCTAAGATTATTTATAGGAGGCACGATTCGCCGACCCCTTCAGACACTTGCCTCGCACGATCACTCCCGAAACGCGCGAACGGGGACATCTCGACAATATTACAACCTCCGCCATGAATGAGATGTACTAACCACAACGTTGTCATATCTGTATTCGGAACAGTGACATTCGGCTGTGTTTGCAAACTGCAAATATGCGAAGACGAGAATTATAATTATTGGACGAGGAGTAGAATCTAAGGCCAGTGCCGACATTGGAGAATGCTTCGACATGTCTGAATTAATAAGCAGTTAATGCATTCAATATTGTTTAAAGCAGCACTTAATTTTTGGCAAGAAAATTACTTTTTAGTGTGTCTTTAATCAAGCATTATTAACTGTAGGTACTAAATTCCCGAAGCTTCTATTAAGGAAAGCCGTTGAAGCCTTAATATACCAGCGAATAGTACAAATTTATATATAATATAAAAAGAAATGATAAAAATTAATTAATTATACAAAATCATCTATAAAATTTTTAATTATTAAAACAGTTCTAGAAAAGTTGGAAAAAATCAAAACCATCGGGTCACTCCGAAACGTATTCCTTATTTTACCTCTCCACTCCCTTCTCGATCTCTGCATAAAACATTGAGTTTATGCACTGTTGTAAACTAACTACGTTATCTTTCCGCTGTTAAAAATAATTCTGCATCAAAATCTGTACTCAATTTATTAAATGGAAAACGTCCAAAATGCATGCTAGGCTTCTATTATACCATAAAATACAAAACATGGTATATTGAGTCACAACAGGCGTAATTCAGGGTGACAAAGGTTTCTTTTTGCGGACTTTGTCGTGACCCTTGAGGGTTTGCCAATTTTCTCAGCATTTTAGACCTGGAGAGATGTATGAGATGAAACCATTTATGAAAAAAAAAATCCAAAAGAAAGGGTTCTGTTGTTTATATACACACGAAAAAAGGTAGGGGGGAAAAAACTCGCGTTATTGTATCGGCCATCTCTCTTTTGTTATTGTAATCGAAATCTTTTCTTTGGGTCCATTTTAATTTGGCAATGGTTTTTATAGATTGGCAATTTCAGAATGACGATCTAATAGGTATAATTTCAAGATAATTTAAAATAATTTTTGTTATGCAAGACAGCTAATTATAATCTCTCTTCTAAGCCTTCCTCAGCAATAGAAATCATCTTCCCGTCATTATTTATGCAAGTTCAACCTTCATTAACACTAAAGACTGCAAAATTTCATTCTGCCTCTTTTTCTTTTAAATAACTCGTTTTTCAACTTAATTATGCAATGTTTATTTATGAAAATTTTGCATTCCTTCCACGTCTTCCATCGTTAATCCATTAAAATGAATTCATTTTGTTGAAATTTTGACTTGTGATTGCTTCGCCTTAATGTCCTTGGAGATTCACTGATTTATGCATTTGTTATATCTCGGCGAACTTTTGTTTCTAGCATTCTTTTTTCAAGTTTAAAACGAGTTAAGCAAGAAATGGAGTTAATACGGTTAAACGAAAAAAAAAAAAAGCTTGTTTCATTGTTCGTTTGATTTATTGTTTGTCTTGTGATGTTTTTACATTCTCATTAATGTAAAGTGTGCAGATGGAAAAAAATTCAAACGAGGGATTTTTACGAATCCCGCATTTTTGGCTTGCTCTGTCTCGGAACACTATGATTCAAAAATGTTTTGAGTTAAACGGATGAAATCAGGAACGAAATCCTATGTCAGTAAGTTTTGTCTGTCTTCCAATTATTTGTGGAAACGGTGATCTCAAAACACAACGAGTAAACACTATAAATTTGTTGCATGGTTGAAGTATAATCCCTATGCTGGGTCCTGGCACAGAGATAGCGCGTTTTCCCCGTGATCTGGGAGTCTCAGGTTTGAGTCCCGGTCAGTGCATTGTTTTTCTCCTGTGCACTATTTATGAAATGTGTGAAGCCCCCCCTTTAAAAATGTAATTATTTTGTAGCTAAATCGTATTCATAGCCTCAGTTGAAGCTATTTCAAAAACAAGAGACGCTCGTTCGGCTTAAAATCGCTGACGGTCGTCAGCGTGCTTGTCTGTGGCAAGTGCCATTAGTAACAACAACATATATAGTTATCATATGAACTAATACATCTAATAAGTGACCGTCTGTCTGTACATTTCGCATACATGTAAACGCAGTAACTCAACAAAGGCTAGAAAAAGTACTAAAATTGTAAAAAAAAAGTCAAAGTTTGGTTTCAATCGATTGATATAAAAAGCGACCAAAGTGTATGCTCGGTTTCTTCATTATATAAGAAGCCTAAAATGTTCGTGGGTTTAACTCTGAAAATGAAAATTTGAGCATTCGTGGCGTTCACGGCCTAACTTGATACCTACTATTGTAATGAAGGAAGGATGGTGTGAATATGCGAGAATGTTTCGCTGAAAAATTCCCTCTAATTTAAAAAGAAGTCATGTTTTGATTTCTGTCTTGTAAAAATAGCGACGCACACACGGACGACAAGAAGTTTAATAAAAATTTTAAAGTATTACCTCTTTACTCTCTAATTATCTAAGCAGTCTTGGCGGGGAATTTTTGTCTAAAATTGGTAATCGCGAAGTGCAGAGGTCGCGGGAAGCAGCATCAGTATTCCGGAGGTGGACGTGACTCCTGCGACTTTGGGGCATGAACTCGGGGCGAAAAGTTCACGCGGTGAATTATGGCTGCTGTTGGAATCGGATACAGTTCCTGTTTTCCGAGTCAGAAATTTGTTATTCCAAGAACTCTTGAACGTCGCTGGCTGGGTTTATTTTGTCTCGGGCGGAAAGGTTCCGTCAACAGTCGTCTTTCGTTTTTCCACTTGCATAAATAAGTTCCGATGGGACGAGGGTGCTTGAAATAATGGAGATTCCGAGTATCGATCCGTCCTTGAGAGTTGCTCGTCTCTGGGAATGATTTGACTTTTAAGTTGTTCTGTGAACGACGAATGAGTAAAAAAGTTATGAGGAAAAGTTGGAATTGATACCGCTAATTTACATTCTGTAATTGATATATTTTGGGGTTTCTTCAGAGTGAAAGAAAAGTGTGCGTATATGTTTCCTAACAAACGAAACAATTGTCAGTGGTTGTGACAAACGAAGGATTTTGATATGCTTGTTAGGCATTTCGCAGCAGTATGTCTTTTACAAACAAGTCAAACTCAGCTTTTGTTTCCTTACGATTAGTTCTACTCGTATTGTTGTTGTTATTTTTGGATCTTAACCCTTTGCACTCCGATGGTGCCTCTGACTCACCATTCAAGATTGTACATCATTTTGACGTTTTATTTTTTTTTTAAATTTAATTGTTAAAAACGCCTACATAATGGTTAAGAGATGTGGATTAATTTTCCAAATAAATTCGTCTTAAAAGAATTATATATATTTATTTTTCATAGCAATATACAAATGTTTGCATTAGGTGAATAATTTAACATCTAATGGTTTTTTCGGAGTGCAAAGAGTTAAATTTAACAACAAGTTTCTTATTTTTAATAACACATTGTGCGCGCGTGTGGGTGGATGTGTAATATGAAACATCTAATCGTGTGCAAATGAAAATATGATATTCATATTTCCATGTGAAAAAATGCAGTGACATTCAATGTGAGTTTGACTTATCAGTTTTTGATATCATTTATTAATGGTTATTACGACGAAGGCTAAATTACTAAGCAGATATATGCTTGGTGAATCTTTGAATGCTTTCCCGTTCAGAATCCCACAGATGCACCTGAGCGAGCATATCTAACAACCAAAGCACGCGCCACGAGTTTAATCGATCACACTTAACGAAGGGGGAGGGAGGAATTTGGTAGGGATATCTAAACGAATCGAGCGAGCTCCATAGTTCCGTTGAATGGGCATTCATTAGCAACTTTTCCGTATTGATAATGTTAGCATTTATTATTGTGACATATGTTTTTAGACGTGTATTATTAATAAGTTTTGAATAAATAGTTATTAATATTTGAATGCAGTATTTCATCGGAAGAAAGTAGAATTCATTGATATTTAGTTTCATAAATATCAAAAAGAACTTTGTCTTCCTTCAGAGCAAATAATAGAATTTTTGTACGAACCTGTGGATTTGAGAAAAAAAATCGGTATATCCACATAATGGGTTTACCTTACCATTTGGACTTATTTTTTGCTATTTCATAAATCAGTTGTGAGTAATTCAAAGAATACATCTTCCATCGAAGCTCCAGTGATTTAGCAAACTAATTATAATCCATAAAGTTCTGCAAATAATGAAAAGTTCGTTGATATTCGCCATCATCATCTTTTCAGTGCTTGCGTAATGAAAGCTGAGTTACGAATGAATATCCCATTTGTGAATTAAAAGCCTGCTATCTTGTCTTCGAGTTCTTTCTCTTTCCGTTAAAATAAGAATCACTTGAGTTGAGGTCGCTATCCAGAGGGAAGAACTGACAGGCGTGTTGACACAAGATGCACGGGGGTGGGCCAGGGGAGGGTGTCTGGCATCGCAGACACTCTGTAAACACAGCTATCACCAAAATGTGGAAATGAAAGTTTGAGATGGCTGCCCGTTCCTGCTGATGGAAGGATGTAATTACAAGAAGAAGGACGCTTAGAATTCAATATTTGGCCTGGTAACGAATGGCTGGAGAATTAATATGTCAGAAGTGGCACTTTCGTGAATTTCTTGTGTCTCAGACGATTTATGAATGTTACCTGCCTTCCCCTTTGCGTTACGCTTTCCCTACATGTAGCATTTCTGACTGAGTCTAAAATTAGAACGATGTTTTGGTTCAGTAAAAACAGTTCTTTTGCATTAAATTCTAAATTGTTTATCCGAGATTTCATTGTTTTTTTTTACTGAAAGTTAGGACACATTATCAAGACATCAGTGCAGCCTAAGACCCCCCCCCTCCAAAATCTTTAAAGAACCGGATATATATATCCTTACGATTCCGTATAGAACAGGGCAATGCGTATTATTCGGTGGAGGGGGGGGGCTCAAATATAAAATAAATTTATTTATAATGCATGCATTTTTGAACAAAAAAAAATTATCCAAATTTGTTGTGAATCAGACACACTGTTGTTAAATGAATTAGTAGTATGCATAGGTACTGTTTTATTTGGGTGATGCTTCTCAGCGTCGGCTGCAATAATTACCCATCCATTCAGCGTCGCTCATAATGGATTGGGAAAATTGTTCCTCTTTTGAATCTATTACCTCCTCCTGTTCTAATCAAATTTTTTCGCGGCTTTTTATGGGATATAAAATAAAAATCCATGAGTTACCTTTAACCATAATATAAGCTAGAGACAAAATCTTCGGGGGTGGCATTTATATTAACTCCTCAAATTCTAATTCAACAGCATTCTGTCCAAAACTTCTTCCATGTGCATATAATGACTCACCTCAAACAAGCGTTCAAAGCAGACTGATGCAGGTTAGTGCAGCAAATGACGTTGCGATGTCTCCTTGTCATTCGTTCGGCGAAACATCGCTCTTTAAACAAGTCGCGAAACTATTTAAACTAAAATCTAGAATTCAGAAAATTATGCTTAAGAAATTATTCTGTGTTTTTTCATTACCTTGCAAATCATTGTCCCAGTTTTTCTTGCAAATGTCGTATTACTTTAGGACTTATTAGCTTTTGGAAGTATTAAAGAAAAAAAAAGTTAAAGTTGATTTTTATCATTTTGTATAATTAATGTTTTAAATGTTTGTTATTCGCGATATGTTGAAAATAATTCTCATAAAATAAATTGCAATTGATTTCTTTCTTTCATCAGTTTGTCGCTGTGTTTATTTACAGACTATTTATAAAAAGTATTAAAGTAAAATCATTAAAAGCACTTGGTGTTGAAAGTTGGTTATGAGAAAAAAAGACACCTTACCTAAGAACCCCTTACAAAGTTTAAGCTAGAACACGTAAAGAGCATTCCTTCTATTGTACATACATTTTTCTCACATTGTCAAACCTGTTATAGATTTGATTCAAAATTTAATATCTATTTTAGATGTTTAACCTATGCACCAAATTTATTTATCTAGCTTTTTGCAGTCGGAGAGACAGACTTCTTTTTAATGGATTTCGTTCAAAATATCATTCTATACAAATTTACAAATTCGGTCTTAATTATCTGTACCAAACTTCTACTTTTCTAGCTTCAAGTGTTCACTGACAAACATGATGCCAAAATTGTGTTTTTTGAATTCGGTGTGGGGACACGTGATTCGCCCAAATATCGAGCTCGAATTTTTTGCCGGTTACAATACTTTCTCTATACTTCATAAAGGAGGAAGTTTAAAATTGAAAATATACCGTTTGATTGGCAACTGGGTAAAACTGCACTTTTGCACTCTTGGAAGGTTGATTATAGTTGATTTTTCAGGAGATTTGCTTGTTTCAGTTTAGTTATTAAAATTTCATTCCCCCCTCCCCGTTTTAAAGTATTGTACGAGCAGTGATTTCACCCCTCCTCCAGAATCAATACCATCACACCCTCAGATTTATGGATCTACGATTTCGAATAGTAGCATGCAATTCTAATTACTTAGTGCAAAAATATGAGTATGTTAACAGCTGCACTGGAAACTTTAATTCAACATCTATTGCAAAAATTTAACAATAGTACAATTCTTACTACTTAGTAGAAACTCATTCCTAAATTTGAATCATCATGTCTATTGACAAACACATTTTTAATTACAATTAAATACGCGCATAGTCTGTGCACTTCCATATCTTTAAAGTGACCTTAAGTTCACACTTGGACTTGGGAAAAGTATTTAGCTCTTTTATCAACCCCCCTGATATGCAGCGACGAATGGCCCCTTTTATCTTTACACCGCTGGTTTCCTTTTCCCTTATGTCACAACATGGGATGTGTTGAATCTGTGTGAAAATTTCCTTTAGTCCTCCTTATCGTATATCGCCGAATGAGTCAGTGCTTCCTTTTACGGTCGAAAGCTTCCGTGCTCTGATTCGCTTATGAATTATATGCGAATGTTGCCACGAACAGTGCCAAAATTAGAGAAAGACACATATTAAAAATAGAATTTCGCTTCCGAAATATGTCGGAAATCAACCTGAACCTTGAAACAGGTAGTTAGGATCAAGGTCCAGTCGAAATTTAATCCAGAACTGAAGCATATCTTCATGAAAACAGTTGCCATGTCAGCTAAAGTTATCAGATTGAAACATCAGCTCACAAAAAGATGAGAAAATAACTTCTGCGACATTTAAGTCTCAAATTAAATTAATTTCTTGAAAGATACGTGTTTTGATCAATTGATCAAAATTTATACCATCCAACTCCTTGTGCTGCTTTGCGTGGACTTTGTGTTTCAATCGATTGGAAAAAACGCGTCTAAAACTTAAATTCGATTTTCATCGTATATTAACCACATGTCACATGTATTAATTGCCACAAAACTCGCCAAGGATCAAACGATAGATCCAGTAAATATGCCAAATTCACGCTATGGGATGCCTGTATCATACAAGGCATTCTTTGGGATATCTCTCTGGCAAGGTATTCACTGGTGATTATTGTACGCCTTTATTAGAGAATATATGAGAAAGTTTTGGGGAGACATACCATTTATAAAAAAAAAAGTCACCGCATTCACTTCTGCCGCAAGAGTCTATTATTATAGGCTTTCCTCCTTCCAATGAAAACCGGACTCTTTGAAGGAATTAAGTTTTCAACATGTGCATCTCTAAAAATAATTTATCTCTGACCTCCAAGCAAGAAACATAAATGGAGCTTCTATTTCATTTCATCCCCGCTGCTTCGTGACAGATCCCCTTCCCTTCGCAATTCGGAAAAATCACGACCTCTCCATTCAGCGGACGTTGAACGGCACCACCGGCTTCGGGAGGATGGTAGCAGGGTGGTCCTCAGCAACCAGGATTTCAAACTCCGCGTTCAATTCATTTTGTGAAAAGATCCGACTAGTATGCGAAATGAAAGCTTATATTGAGATGAGTGGAGATATATTTGATTATGTGTCATTTGGGAGTAAGATTTTTAAATCTGAAGACCACGACCTGGAATGTGATCTTGTATTAAAATAATTTTAAAAGAATGTTAGATTTTAGAAGAAAGAATCTTCTTGCTTTTGCTAACGAAAATAGTGAAGAAATTCATTTTTATTTTAAAAGTTTCAAAATAATTGGCAGGTGAACAATTTATTCTTGCTTTTGCTATCAATATACTCTCGAGAATCTGGTTTGCGAATAACCGGCACCCGTACTATCCGACCTCGTTTTCGTTTATAATAATTAAATGAAGAAAGCAAGACGTTGCATTGGCAACATGGCCAAGGCATTGGAGGCAGACATCTGCTACGATCCTCCTGCGTGTCGTGTGCAGAATACAAACTGTGAAGGAAAGTCATAGATCGACCCTTCGACCCTCCACGAAGGCACAAGGATTGACCATAACCGGAACTCCGCAACAGTGACAGTGGGTGTGTCCTAATCGCCATCACCGAATACGGTACAACTCTCCCGTAGGGTGTAGGTCCCATCATCATCATCCAACCCCCACATATTAGTGTACCCACCAAGAATGGCGAGATCCAACCACCATACGGGAAGCATCTCATCCTCAATTTCGAGGTGCCACCCTGGGAGATAATTATGAAGGAAAAAAAGCAGCATTCTGCTCATTGTTCTATGTTAAGTCAATGTCTCTACCGGATCTCTATTCCTGCCATTGCTCCGGATTATAACTGCGCAATAAGCACATTACGCGTAAATTCATTTTCTAAGTGATTTCAGATAAATTAAGGAGTTAGTACTCGGCAAGAAGTGAGAAAATGCTCATTATAACAGTGAGTCTTTTGGTGCAAAAGCTTTTGTCTTCTGGAATTGTTAAGCGAAATGAATTCATAGAATTCTAGTTGATCCGGGTACTTTGGGCATTGGTGGTCTGGTGGTAAGGTATCGGCGCGTGAACCATAGGGTTCGAGATCTGATTCCATTGAGGAACTGTCGTGTTAAGAGGTCTGTTACACGTTAAATCCGTCTGGCCAAACCTCCCGCTGGTATGGTATGGTTTAGAGAGGAGGGTACCAGCTCGGGTATCGTCCTCGTCATCTGACCATGGTTCAAAATTACGATGTCCGTCCCAAAATAGTCGTAGTGTTGCTTTACAACGGGACGTTAATATAACTAAACAAAAACTAATCCGGCTATTTTGTTATCTGTTCTTCCCTTCCTCAGCATTAGGAAGGATTTTCAAGAGTGCAATGTATGTGTATTTATTTCTCGCACCTGTAAACCAGCATTTATATTAGGTGAATAATAATTATGTATCGAATTCTTTTCTGAATGCAAAAGGTTAAATTATGATGTGTTTTTTTTTAATTTTTTTATGATTAATATAGATGGAAAGAAGAACTGGCATATGAAAAAATATTTTATGTCATTTTATATACATCTTACAATAAACAACGTTTGAATGAAATCACAAAATATACCAATTCCTTTGATATACGCATTACCTTTGCTTTTTTAGATTATTAATCTGTTTTTATCAATTGATTAGAGCTTTAATTCTTAAAAAAAATTATTAAATAAGTGAAATATGTAAAAAGTTCAACGTTGTTTCATGGCTTGAAGGCAATTATTGTAATCATCTAAAAAAGAATTGAATCTTCGTCATTCATATTCTGTAATAGGCAATTGTTTTCAGAAAATCAGAATTTCTGAGTCTTGTCTAATTTTTAACTTGCCTGTTGTTTGCGTGGTAAGGAACTATAATTGTTATTCCTGGTGGAAAGGCAACACATAACTACCTCTGTTTAATGTGTTTATCCCCCATTCGCTTGTAGACTTGCGTGCTTGTTCCGTTCTGTTATTCTGGACTTGTCAACGACGACAGTTGTAGACTGGAGATAAGAATTCTCTCGATATCTTGCAGACTTTTTCAGTCACCACCCCTTCTCGGTTTCCGCCCCATCTGTTCGGAGGAGGAGGAAGTCGTCTGCCGGATGTCCTCCCGGAGAAATTTTTCCTCTAAATAAACTTTTTCTTTCCTTTCAAACTACGAGTTTCCTCTTTTCGGTAGTTTTTTACGTGATTTTCTCCGCCATTCATGTATACGTCTGCTGTTGGAGCAAAGTATAAGCCTTCTTTAGATTCTCCATTTCAGTTACTTTGTGTTTAGTATTTTCGTTATAAAAGAGAAATAAGTTGGATTCAGTTGTTTTTATTTGGTCTTTAAATAATTGATCTTTGTATGACATAGATCGTGGCCAATTAGAATTGTGATAATTTAGGCATCTAGTTTTCTCAAACAGAATGATACGTAGCTTATAACACCACAACTGTTATTCCTTTGTTTTATTCGACCTGCCCCTGTCTACTCAGCAGTAGTATACTTGGTAATTTCTGTTGTATCTTATCTGTATCGAAATCTACAAATCATAGCAGAATTTCATGGTCAAATATTTACTACTTGGCCTATAAGTCTATAAATTGTTTGATATCAGCCTTCTACAGTTGAATGCAGAGGCAAGGAACCCAAATTATCGATTGAATACATGAACCAACTTGACCTAATTGGGCGACAAGGACAAAAATTTCTTTGCCCACCCCTCCCACTTCTATACTACTTTAGTAATGAAGAACCGAAATTCATAATTAAAGAAGAAAATAAACTTTTTATTTGAAGTTTAGAACCGGGTCAACTGACACATATACCTCTGCCTTAGTCAGTTTATACGCTTACATACGAGCTCATACACAGCTTTACATATAAAGCATCTAATACTTTAACAATATATTGCTGAAAAAAGACCCAACATGGACAGGCAGAACGATCTTGAACATGTTTATGAACAGTACGCCCTCTGGCGTCAAGCTCATGAAAATGATACAACAGAACGGCTTACTCTTCTATCGTATCACATAATTTTATTACTATGCTTTGTGACGTTACCCCTGCAGGTAATGTATGAAATTTTGTAGTGTCTCAGCAAGCATTGTCACCAAGGTTGTACTGTCTATAAACGTGTCAACCTACACTTATTAACCTATGCATAAGGGAAGGCTTAGTTATCATTTCAAAGAGACACCTAATTGTGAGTATCAGATGTCTGCCTGATACACAACATGGGCATTGGTTTAATTTTATTGATGATATGGTATTTAAAGAAACCTCTGCAAATTGTAAAGGATGATGGTACCAAGTCTTCCACAGATGTCCATATAGAATGGTATGGTGCTTCCCAAATAGAATGGTGTTTCAAAGTTTAAACCTATTTATTTTATAGGCAGAAATCTGAATCCTATATATTTAGGAAATTTTTAAAACCCATTTGGTTTGTTAAAAGTTTTCTTTATTCATTATTTAATGGTTCCATCCCGTGTGAAATTCATACCGGCCTTTTTTGACCCTACCGTTGAACGGTTCTCGTGACTCTTCAGATCATGGCCGTCGCTTTTATTTTCTAAATATATTTTTTTGTTCTTCTGTTGTATTGTCCTGGCGATGTGTTTTTTGAAGTCCATCCGTCTTCCTTTGTCAGTTCATTTTAGTCACGGGGCTTTGTGGAGACGTCAACTCTCGCAGCTGCGTGCCTTTGCTCCTACTCCTTTTATCTCAAAAAAAAAGAAAGGAAAAAGAACGAGTGCCGACCCCGATTTTCTCTTTCTGTCCGGAGCACACCCCGCCACCCATTTGTATGAAATCGGGGGAGAGAAAAGGTTGCGTGTTCGATCGATGAAGAATGGTTGAGTTCGCCGTTCGATTCATCTGCCGCATGCATGCAATGCTTCTGTTTGGATGATGAATGAATCAGACTTGAAAAAGTAGTTTGCATTTCTTTTCCCCAGTGAGAGTTTTAAATTTAGAGTCTGTCTTTCAAGAACTAATGGTGCAGTTACAACAGTCTCAAATTCGACAATTTCTTTCATGTCCTATCTAGTTTAATATTTTTTTTTAAATTGACATGCTTTATTGTCTTCGAATGCTAGAAAAAAAATGACCCAACACGAAAGTTTTATTTTAATATCTGAATAATAATTTAGCTACCGACTTTAACTTCCAACCTTTGAGACACCAAATAAAGCCTTTATGCTCACACTTGCATAAAATTGTATTTAATTAAAAATTAGAATGGAGTTGATTATTGATTAAAACTTTTCTTGCGGTTGGTACACATATTGCACCAATAGATTCTTCCCTCTGCATACAGATTGGCACAACATTTGTGTAATAAACCTTCTCTACCTTCACGCAAACCTAAATAATTGTCTTCTAATTTCTTGCCTTGTAGAGAGTTTTGTCCTCGTTCCTATTTTATCCTAGTCTTCCCATCCATATCCCCCCACCTAAATGAACAAGCTGAGGTCGTTTGATTCCAGGTTTATTTCATACTTATTACCTGATTAGATACTTCCCATTCTCCGATTCAGAAACTCTCAGCGCATTTGCGCTTGCGTCAGGACGAGTTTATTTCGCCAAAAAAGTGCCGTAAAAAAACAAAAAGAGGAAGTGTTTACTTTTAACTATAGGGTGAACGCAGATTATTCGCGGAATTGGAAGGGTTAATAACTGCTCTTTGTTGCATATCACCCCTTAGCGAAGTACAAGTGTCGAAAAGAGCTAGTTTTTGGATCTTGAGGCAACGTACAGTAACGAAGTGATCATCAGATTAGATAGAAGGTATAAATCATAGCAGCAAATGTATTAATATTTAAGGAAGCTCATAACCTTATGAACAAATGTCCTTTTATTTTACCTTAAAGTTAAATGATAAAAGGTTTCCTTTTTTCCTGTCAGCTCTAATTTTTAAAAATTGTTTTGGCTTTTCATCCTTTTATTTTTTTTATAGGTTAAAATCCACTTAAATATCAAATTTAAAATTAAAAAAATTATAAAAAAACGACGAGAGAAATCTAAAATTTAATTTAAGTTTAACAGAAAGGGATAAATAGATTTATCGAATGAGTTGCAATACTTAATTGTTCGCATTTTCTAGAGATAAGATTTTTGTAGAACTCTCTAAGGATCCGTTGATGTTGATGGAACTTCTATAAAAAGTGTTAAATCTCATCCAAGTATTTTTAGGAACAGAAGAAAAAAGGCATTGAAATAAAAAGCAGGTGTTATTTTTTTCCAAAGTTCGGGAATTCTTTTTGTAATATTAGAAGAAGAATTTTATTTACAAGTTCACTTTTTAGATGTTCTTAATGGCGTTAATATTTGCACAACAGAATCTTTTATATATACACTATTAAATTAAAGGTGTTTTTCTAGTTATCGGGAATTGCTCATTGATTCACCAATTATAAAAATATGAGAGAGATAACATTGCCAACATAAAAGAGATGAAAAATAAACATCACGTGCTAGTGTTTTGTTAGTTCTCGTAACGGTTATAGATATTTGTACGAAAACATTTTAAAACTTTAATACCCCAACTTACGATAGGAAATTTTTGTGATTGTTTCTTATCGTTACCCAGTTTTAACATTAGATTAAACCCGTTATTTCCATCTAAAAAATCCCCCCGGCAAACTGAAATGCAAAGTAGATTCCTTTATATCTGATTTACAATTCGGCAACATCAACTGATGATGTTAGAAACAGTCAACGACAGGGCGTGAAAATCCCTTTTCGGCCCCTAAGGTCTAAGATAGAGCAATTATTGAAAAACTTTAAATACATTAATTGGTCGTCTTAATGAAGCGCTAATTTCAGCTAATTGGATTTATTTCTCTATATTCAATATTGAGAAAGTTACAGCGAAATAAAAATTTCACTCCCCCCCCCTTCTCTCCACTCACCATTTCGATCTTCTTTGAGTTGATGGGTCATTTACGAACTCGTGCGAAATTTTTTACATTTTTAACAACATATTCCAAGCCAGTTAAAATATATATGATCTATCTAAAATTGAGTTCGGAAATCTTGTTTATTCCTTCTAATGAACCGCATGAGCTACGGTGGGGCGGCGGGACCCTCTTTTGATTCTTTCTGGGGTCCATTTTATTTGTAGATTTAATAAAGCAAATGATCTACCAATCGTAAAAATTGAACTTAAAAAATATGCATTCAGTGTTTTAAGTTTTTTGACAAATGCTGCATGTATTGAGTTTCTGACTATATTTATTCAATGATTCCTTTGACATTTTTATTTCAATTGCCTTAGTTTTCGTTGATTACCAAAAAAGAAAAAGCACCCATGAGACTCGATGAATAACGTCCACTCTCAAATGGGGGAAGGAGGATATTTTCATCAGAAACTAATTGCAAAGCTACCTTTCAGAAGAAGAAAAAACAATAAATATAACGAGGCTGTGTGGAAAATCAAACAGATTCGGTTCCGAAATTTAATATTTTAGGAAGAAAAAGATTCTAAGTAAATACCATTCCCCGATAAAAGCTCGTTCAGATAATTCATCTGACCAAATCAGCGCACGCGTTCCCTGTACTTATTTCAGGAGTGACCTTACACAGTTTTATTCATTTTTCCGCCTCGATTACTGGAACTGTCTCGGGAACGGATACCGAAAAGAAAACGCAATTAAATAACCGAGGATGGAGAGTGCACTGGAAATGTAACTTTTTCTCCTCCCCCTCTTTTTTTCGGGAGAAACCTTCTCCTAATTCAGATCTCTTAATTAGAGTGTCAATTGTTTTATTTTATCCATCTTCGCATATCCTTAAACCCTTTGGGATGGGAGGGTTTACGGTTAGCCTGATTACAAAACGCGGTATGAAACGAAATTTTTAAAGGGGGGAAAAACTCTTTTTCTTAAGCTAAGTGATTAATAGAAGGCAAACCGCGTCGTTTGAGGAGCCGCCTTTCTTTATTTCCTATCGTTCTGTTGGAAGGATTTTTTATCTTTTGCTTGAAGTATTGCCGTTTTTAATTGGGATTTCGTCTTAATTGCTGGAACCTTTTTGATTCCATTTCTGGAATGAGAATCGGATGCATTTTGTGGTTAGATTCGAGGCGATTTTTAAAGATCAATAAAGTCTGTTAATTTTTAAATTGCCATTCTATTAGTTGGCGCGATGCATCGCGCGTCGCCCAGGCGTGACACATAACTGCTTGCATTAATATCCCCGGTTTTAAAAATTCACAGCTTCTTTTTATTTTGAAAAGCGAGGTACAGAGTTCTACAACTCAACCAATTGAATATGTTTCGCTTCTTTGTCTGCTCCACGCGAAGACGAATTTGTATTTTAGAAGCCCTCAGATAATACAACATCTCGTCCGCTATCCACCTCCAGACTTTCAAAATCAAATATTTTTTTTATACATTTTAATTTCATCTCATTAATAGTTTTAAGTAGCAAATTTTTATTAAATGAATTGACAAAACGCTTTGTTGACGATATTTTTTTTAAAAAATTTGGATTTATTATATTGGGTATAAAAAAATACACTACTGAAATTTAAAAATTTTATTGTAAAAAGATTTTATTGGTGTGAATTACTTTAGAGAAAATATTTCTAATCTTCGTATCATAATCTAAGTGTTTAGTAATAGTATCGGATACTTTTAGAATTATAAAATAACATAAAAATTGCAAATGGCAATCGATTAGAAATATTAAAAGAATAATGCTCCAGAATTTGAAATATTCCTAAAATAATGTTCCAGAATTAATCGAACCTTAACATCTAATCCGCATCGCCCAAAGACATCTCAATGTCCGGGCCGCTGCAAGAGCAACATTGGTGGGAACTGTAATTGATTCCTAAGGATCATCACTGGCCACGGTTCAACCCTTCCCTACGGAAGTCCGTCCCAACATCGATAGAAGGAACCAGATTCTCAACATTTTCTGGACCCTCCAGGGTAGTGAGAAACAACCACCATGCCGGAAGCTTCTTGACCTCAATTACGGGATACCCCTCTAGGATGAACCGAAATTAATCAAAACAGCACTTGATTTTAATTTGAAATAAGTTACACGATGTTTGTGATTAAATGAAAACCCAAAATTGAATACCCTTCAGAATACCATCGAAAATAAATCTTGGGACCCCAGACAGTTGCTTACTTTGCCGAACAACTGGCCTGCCCTTGAGTGCAGGGTGTAAATTTTTCTGAAAACTGAGTTCAGTGTTTTAAAATTAAGACTTCATCGTTCTGTCGAAGATTTCCAAAATTCCTTTAAGATATTTTAAAGTAAATCGCTACATCCAGAATTAAAATATATATTTACATTTCAAATAAGTATGATTATTTTTTTTAAAAAAAAACATCTCCCAGACGTATTTTAACAAAGTATAGTAATTTCTTTCTACCGTGTTAATGTCCACCCTGTATGAAATTGTTAGTAATGAGTTGGTAATGCTTTAAGCAATGGCTTAATATTGTATTGAGCAATTTATTTCTGAAGAAAAGTTCTTTTCCACTAAGGGAAGAAGTGAAAGTCGTTTTTATGTGTGGCCGGTCATTAGGTTAAGTGCTTCTCGGGGGAGACCCTTTTCTCTCTCTTCCTCTCTCTCTTTCTTTTTATTCATTTCTCTTCTTTCCTTTTTAGTTCTGCCATAGAATGTGTTTCTGTGCTTATTATATTGACTTACAACATAATACGAGAAAATTGCCGCTGACGTGATTGCTGTGCCATGAAAAGCGGTTATCACATGGAAGAGACTTTTCAAATAATCATTTTTGTTATCGTTTTCATGTCAAGAGAGAAAATCGAATCTAGAAATTAAAAAAGGAATTTTTGTTAATGGTTCCACTTGTAGGTAGTTTTGTATTGCAATTTAGTAAATGTATGGTCATATTAGTATTAAAAGAATTTTTTGAAAAAATAATTTTACATCCGCACGTTTTATAAAAAATTTTGCCAGAACTTTTACGAAGTTAAAACGTGCAAATATAAAGCACAAAATTCATTGCAGCGTTAAAAAAAAACTTAGCTGCTTTTTATTTAACGATACATGTAAATCAGCATTAAAATATATCCTATTTTAATATCTACATTCATTTAATATTTATTATTTTGAATTTACGTAGTAAAACGATCACACAAATATAACTCAGCTTAGCTACATTTACATATCAGATTTGTGATTTTTCTCATACATGGTGGTGTCATCGTTCAGTGACACCATCATGATGGTGTCACTGACACAAGTCACAGGGTCTCTTCATTTTTTCATAGTACAAACATTTTGAAACGCTAAATTATCTTTCAATTAAAAAAAATAAGTTCTTTGCTTTATTCGTTCATTGGCACTACTGTATTATACACATATATGTATGTATATATAATGAGGTAGAATTTAATTTGAACCAAGCCATTATTAATCCAGAGTTGAACTGTTACTGCCCTTGAGAATTAAAAGAGAAAGGGTATTACAAACATGCAGAAAATAACCTTCGAAGTCCGCCAGAGGAATTCCTTTCGGAAGCTCAGAATTTTGTGAGACTCCGAAATTAAATATGTAAGCACTCATGGCATTCAAGTCTCTTCGCATATTTGCAAATTGTGGAGAGATGCATATATATGTATAGTATTATGCATATACAAGAATTTACCAAACATTAAATCGTACCCTCCACTTAAGATCCCCTTGACCGAAGCAAATGCATCATTTTATTGAGCTTTCGTCAAAATTCTTATGTTTTAAAGATCAATGAGGATATTGATTAAAAACCTTCCATCTTTCTTTTTATCTGTTTCTGTTGCAATTGCCCATTCACACATCTTTTCATAAAACAAATATACGGAAATCCATGTTGAAAGTTGAGTTTATAATGTCCTTTCGCAATTGAGGTAGGAAAAAACCCCATCTTTATGCCTCTTCTTCTGGTATGTCTCAACTGCAATATGCTCTGAACTACGGTCACTCCCTCACATTTCTCCACTGGAGATTTTCCTTTTTCATTGTAGCGGCGATACGAACATAAAAGAAAAAAAAAAAACCTCTTTTTCGCATCTGCTTTTTCCATTTTTATCGAACGAGTTTTCCCGTTCTATTTTTCTTCGAGATGCTTCGTGACCCTTTGGACTAGGACCATTGTTCCATCTTCGAGAGGGGACAAAATAGAGACTATTCCGATTGTGAATCATCCCCTCTGGCATGAGCCGACTCCCCCATATATTTTAGACACGCTGACGTACTTTATTTCTTTGAAATATATATATGCTAGAACAGTCTCTCCTCAAATATAAGGGATCTTCTTTTATACACATGTAAATGGAAAATGGTTCCCTTCAATTCTTTTTCTTTCCGTCAAAGGACATGTTTATTTATATTAGAAGGGGAGGTTTATATTTCAAGTTTGGGATTTATTTGTGGTAATGGAAGGAGGTATGGTTTTTAAGTCTTTTTTTTTTAATCTCACGTGCTTTAAACGAATGTATCCTAATCCTGCCTCGTTAAGCTTTTAATGTTTGCAATCTATTAACAATAAGAATCTCCAACGTTATTTACTATATTACTCTTTTGCTTATTTATTAGCCCATTCCTTTAATTGCGCATTAAATAATTGATTGCAGTTTATCACGGAAAGTTTTTGTGCAATTACTGATGAAGCTTTCAAATATGTACTAGAATGTACTCCCATTGCAATCGTGTCAATGGAAATATTTCAGTTGTTGGCATCCCCCATGTATCGTTGGACTCGTATCGGGAAAATACCAGGTCACGCCATAGGTGACATATGACCAATAAAGGTTAAAAGGTCCAGCACCGACGCTGCACGTTCATTAAAAGATTGCCTCAATAAAAATGACGGATGAGGTCAGTTTTGAACTGACCGGTTTGACTCGCCAAAGATGAATCATCCATATTATTTTTCAAGCTTTTGACCCCGCTGGCTTGGGAAATCGTCTTATCGAATTTTTATTACTGTGTTCTGGAGGAGGGAGAGAGAAAAAATCTTTATTTAAGAACGAAAAATCTAGTCTTTTTATTTCTGTTGAATGCTAGGAAAGGGCGGGGGGGGGGGGTTAGAAAAACTAGTGTTCCTCGAATGACCGGATAAGCAAATGTTCTTTTTACAGCGTCTCATGTCAGAAAGGTCGGGAAAGAGGGTGTAAAAACCACTTTTATAGTCTAAATTTGTTCTACTCTCGAATGCCGTGTGAAGAGAACTGCGTGCGAAAGTGCCTTTTCCCCCGTTGCGGCACTTAACATTTTTAGTGTTGGAACAGGGAATTTCCATTCCGTCCCTTTCCACCCTCTTCCGTGTTGCAGACCCTTAAAAGGAGATCATTTCTTTTTTCAAGATGATAGGCCTTTGTTAAGGCGCTTTAATTGCTTCTAGAAAGGGTGTGAACGCTTGGTGATTAAGTCTGCTACTCTGAAAAAATATTTAGCCCCCTCCCCCACGCCCACTTGAAATTTTTATTTAACATTCTTATAAACACCTTACTTCAACCTTTTAGATTATGAAGAAACTTATGTAAAGCTCCGAGAGCCTTAATTGTGATTTATCGTTTAATGGTATTGGTTACATTATGAGAAAGAAACATGACAATAATTCCAATTATTGTCATCGTAAATCATGATTGCGAGTTCGATTGAAAACATGTACAGTTTCCTGCTTTAATCAAAATATTCTTCGCTGATAATGCATGAAAAATAAATGCAGAATATTGCAATTCCAAAGTAATCTACAGAATCGTCTAAAAAATTGCAACAAAAATATGCTTGCCACGGATTAATTGATATAAATTCTCTACCATCGAGTCCGACGTTATAAAATAATAATAAATAAATAAATAAAGCATTCAATTCCAAAATATCTATCAAATAAAATTTCATTTGGATAGATAAATTATATAAGATTTTAATTTATGCTAAACAAGCAATTATAAATTTATTTAATTCTTCTGTAGGATTTAAAAATGTTTTAACTATTTAATATTCGAATATGTTTACTTTTATATTCATATATAAATTCAATGAGACTGAAAAAAAAAAGAGAAATTTTCGATTTAAAATGCCGTGAGTTAGTAAACGATACTCTAAAAAGGATTCAGAATTGTTGAAAATGGTTTTAGAATTAAATTATTCTGTTAAATTTTTTTCCTGAAAGTTTTCTATTCTTAAGTATCAGAATGTTTCGGTGATGGCTCCGGAAACCATCTTGGTCTATGTTGAATCGGTTATAGGCATCAGCGGCATGGGATGGCGTTTTATCTATTCTTATTTTTGTTTCTTGAAGGCCCACACTCCCTAATGAATACTCAATAATGTTAATTTTCACTATTTTTCATAATCAACACTTGCAATAACTGCGCAACCTAACCTGACTATCTGTTATAAAGATGTTTCATCTGATCGAGGTTACATGGAAGACATCAGTTGCAAGAAACACGAAATCGCTTTTGGTAGTAAAAACATCTCGAAGTTGTAGTTCCAACTTAGAAGTTTGTCAATGATCAAAGAACTTAATAACATAACATAACCGTAGAAAAACAATTCAAATGTAAGAGTCGGTTAACTCTCTCTTCCAGTTCTCATTGAGATGGCAGCAAAAAACAATTCTGTCCCCTGGGCACCCATTTTTCTCTGAAAAGGAAGAGGGAAGTCTTAATGTTTTTTGCCGGGAAGACTATCCCCAGCTTCTCATTATTTCGTGTGTGAAATGGAATTAAGGTTGCTGCCCCATCTGGTTGTCTCGCGAGGGGCAAGGCCTTCATCCGCCCGGATTATTCTGCCCCTGGGAATGATTCCGGGATATTATTGTACGGCCCCGTACCCGCATTTCGCCCCCGTTTATGGAAGGCATTTTTTTTTTCTTGCACAGTTTCTCTCTCTCTTTTTCTCCTTCCCCTATCATTGTTGGCTGTGTTTTTGTAGGTGGATGGTAAGCCATAAACTTAAATCATTCGTTTATCTTGACGTCCGTCGTGGATAAGGATAATAGTTGCTTGGGAACAGTGTCCCCTATTAGTTTCCCCTTACATGAGTTCATATTATGGTATGTTTTTCATTTGGGATATCAATGTTTATATCTTGCTTAACTTCTGGAAATAAATATTGTAGAAGGCTGTGATAAAAAAAAAAGACGTGAAGCAAAGGAATAGCAGTAGAGTATTTTTTTAATAAATTTTTTCAACAAAGTTCTTTTAAAACTACTCAACTAAGTCTTAAAGCAGGTAAAACAAATAAAATCAATGCTGGGATAAGCAAAACACTTCGGGGACAACAATAAGATAATTTGTTCCATCGTTATTATTTTACAAATCTAGATATGTACGTCATACTAAAAGTGACAGAGTACACGGTGCGAAATTTCGGAATCTCATTTCGCCATTACAACTCCCCTCCCACGCTTTTTTTTTTTTTTTTTTTCGTTCGATTGATCGTTGTTAGCAGATCGAACTTTCACGTAGAATCCTATTCCACCTTTTTCTCCTTTGCCCACTCCCTTCAACGCGCAGTTTAATGGTATAAAACTATCAGTAACTTCGACACTAACCATTCTAGGACGGCGTTTTATATGGCGTCGTAAAATGGTTTCTAACGTCGTCATCGGAGAGTGCGAGGGGCAATTAGAGAATGAGTGAAGAGCCAGGGCTGCCGTCTCCCAAATGGGCTTCGATCCCCTCACTTTTGCAAATTAACTCGGTAATATTCAATTCCAAGCAAGCGTAAAGGGCTTTTTCGTTTGGAGATAAAAACTACTCGCACTCCAATTCCACGCTGACTTCGACTTTCGAACGCTGAAAGATAAGTTGCGTATGATCTTTTTAAAATTTTGTGCTTACAAGATTCTTCCCCGGTTGCAGATGTACTGACGGCGTCTTGGCGTAAATCATAATTTGAAATATCGATGTTTCGGATACAGAAATAACCCTAGATCAAGTCTTATATTATAATCTTCAGCATTCCTCATTGTTTGATTTTAACGGTCACATTTAAAGAAGGGTTTGCCGAGGATATTTCATTTTCTTTTATTTTAAAAAATCTTCCACTGAACACTTTGTTGCCAGTGAATGCTTCTTAAATAACCTTAAGGCCTCCATCCTATGGGAAGGGGGGATTTTTTAAATCCAAATTGTAAAATTTCCTTTCTGCATTTGAGTTTGGCAAATCAAGCTTTTTTCAATCTCTATTCTGATAATTGTGACATTCCCGCTTTACTACGGAATTGAGGGACGCAGTAGCTTCTGAGGGTATGGACCCCGGAGCACCCGTGAGCAGAAGTCTGACTTCTAGCTCATATGAGGATGACACTCGTACACACTTCCACAGCCCCTTTTTACAGGGGGAGGGGGCACGTTCACACACCTCACAGATTGTATAGGGAAGAACAACCATGCCCTAACCGGCACTCGAACTCGGGACGCCTAGATCACGGAAAAGACACGCTGCCTCTACCAAGATGTCGACATTCTCATTTTGGCATTAATTATTAATAATGTAGATATAGAACCATTTTTCCCCCTTCATATGTGGGAAAAACATGTGAAGAGAAAGAAAGATAGATTCAAATTTAAACCTGTATGTGGAATCCATTGGGAATTCTTCTTTATTACTAACCCCTTGTTGAAAACAGTGACAACGTATCATAAAATGTTCTTGTTGAATGACAGGGACATTTACTACAATGGACGTGGGAGGCTATATCAGTGCCCAGCAAAATCTCCGAGCAGAGGATAAAACGTCCCCTCAGGTGGAAGGAGGTAGTAATTTCTTTAATTTTGTTACAATATTTTGTTTCTTAAATGTTACAAATTATGTATTTAACAATCTGTAGTTGAAAATGACCGGCTTAGTATCTATTAAGTCTGAATTATATTTTCAGCTTGAGGTTGACTTGTCTTTACTTATATCCTTTGCTTTAATAGATGAATTTCAAAAATTATCCTATCTTACCTTTAATAATCCCTCGGCATCCATCTTCCACTAACTTTTAAGCCCTCCGAGATCCGAGATCAACCGGGATTCAGATGGACTAATCCAAAATCCCGAAACGACAGGAGGGAATGGTCTTCTTTCTCAGGTGGGAGGAGGGAAATAAAGAAAAAGAAAAAGGAGGGGGGAAAAAGGTTGAATCTTCTCTAAGTGCTTCTTTAACCGACCATCGATCACGAGAGGAAAGGCCTTGTTTCAAGATTGGCGTGCTCTTTCCCTTCCGGTATTGATTTGGCCTTTCTATTGGACTCCACCCCACCCCCTTAATTGATTGCATTGAATCGCTTCGAAGGGCAGGAAAAAGTGAATTCGCTTTCTCAGCGAACCGAGAGAAACCAGAGGGGACGTTTTATCCCCTGCCCGGAGATTTTGCTGGCCACTGGTATAGCCTCCCACGTCCATTGTAGTAAATGTCCCTGCCTTTCAATTTGGACTCCATTATTCGTCTTCCTGCTTTGCTGGGTCCCAGATGGACCAACTTTGTTCTCTAGTGGACTGTGGTATTTAGATGCCGTCCTCTATTTCTCATCTGAGTTTATTTTGTAAAACTTTTCCTTTAAAACGTCCGGGAAATAAAGCATTTATTCAGAGAAGTCCTTTAGAGCACTGATAATATTATTAAGCATGTGCCGATGATTATAAATAAAATATCTAGATATATGAAATCGTAATTATCTTACCGTTTATAAGAACGGAATAAAATTTTGGTACTATTTTGAAGTAGACGCTCAAGAATCGTATGAAAAATTACAGTTAAACTCTTAAAGGTTACGTTTACAATGACAAAATAATGTCAGAAAATGAGGTTTTTGGCGTCAACAAAATACGTAGAGGAAAAATAAAATAAAAAACTTTATCTGCACGAGCATCTAAAAAAAATCAGCTTTTAATAACGCGTTGCCAATGCATTTACAAAAGCTGTGATTCAAAAAAAAAGTTAATTTCTACAGAAAAAAAAAACTAGAAAAATGTCATTTGTAACAAGCGATTATATGAAATGAAATAAATTGGAAAGGTATATGAAATAAAAAATTCAAGCAAAAAATGCGAGACAAAGTATTTTGGATCGTTTGCATTACTAAAGTGACTCATTCAATGAAATAATTCAAACGAATTAAAATGTAATTTAACTTGCAAGAGCACGTGGTGCTTGGCTGCTCAAGAAATTGCCTTCTGATATGATACATTGAAATATGCGTAGTAGGTTCCTTTTAATCTTTTATTGAATTGTGTTCTCCACAGTAAAAAGTAATAATAATAATGTTAGAATGATGTCTGTGGGGAAAAAATTAACCAGCGTTAGACACAGGCTAAAAAAAAGGAGAGAATACAACCAATAGCAACAGAGAAGCAATAGAAACGAAATATTTTATTGTATTTCATAAATTTTCTATGTCCTTCTTCACTCACTATGATACTTCGGCTGCATTCCGCAGATGGTACTTGAACCAAAGCTCATATCATGCTGAATGAAATCTGTTCAACTTCACGTCTAGGGTTGGCACACCGCAGTTGTATTATCTAAAATACTCCAATAAAAAAAAAGTGGTGTTGCCATTTTAAGATTTTGTGACTAAACGTAACTGTTGGAGCTTAACTGCTGTTTTTCATACCATTCTTGAGCATATACTTCAAAATACCTTGAACCAAAATTTTATTCCGTTCTTGCGTTCCGTTTCTCATATATGGACATGGGTTTTTATGATATACAGTAACGAAGAAGGATATTGCAAAATAAGAAGTGATTATAATTTTTTTAATGGTCAAAGTTTGTCTTGACAAGCCTAAGACTGATTTCTTTAAATGAATCTATGAGTATACTTGTAGATGACGGAAAACGTGTTGAGGGAGATCGCGAAGAAATTAAAAGTTTATTACAGAGAAAAAATTACTTTCTATTGCATAAAACTTAACTATTAAAATTAATATCTCACATTCAACTACAAGGTTTTGCTAGCATTCTGCGAGTTTCATGGTCAGATAAGCGGAGCGTTCGGTTTTTATCTTTATTACAATCCTTATCGTTGTAAGTAAAAAAGAACGTCAATATTTGCTCTTGTTTTTATATATATTTTTTCCTCTCTCCTTTTTTGCACAGCTTGCAAATGTATTTTAATGTGACAGAAATTAAGTTATGCTACTACGTATGATGATCTTTATTTTTAATTACTTTGAGAGGTACAATATTTAATCTGAAAGTATAATCATTGAAGGGTGAAGGGGCTTAAATGTGTCTTCTTTTTCTCTCCCTTTATTTCCGTTCTTATTGTGTTACATTTATTATTTTAAAAATGATTCTTTTGACTCTCAAATCATAACTTATTTGCAGAGGTTCGACGTGCAGCAATGACTCATAGTATTGAATCGCCAATTAGGCTGCCTACATGGTCTTTCACACCGCTTATGGTCACGCAGCAAATGAACAAAAATGAAATCACACCTTTATTAAGCTGACCTTTTTTAATCCTCTATGTCCACTTTGGGAGACTTACTGCGACAGTTAAACGACCTGGACATGCAACTCCCGAAGAAGAAAAGCCAAAAACGCAAGTGCGCCGTGCATGCGTCTGCTTTTCCTTATGCATATTTATGGAGGGCTTCGACTAAGGTTTCGAGGGAGGAGGTCAAGAAGAGTTATTACCGCCGTATTTTTCCTCTGGAAGTGGCGTTTTCGTCTCTCTTCCCCCATCTCCTAAATCTCTTTCCAGATTCTGGTCACGTCTGTCGCAGCGGTAATGGTAGGGGCGGGAGGATTTTGTAATTATTCAATTTTCTACGGGAGGGAGGGTGGATAGAAAAGGGATAATACGATTGGAGAATGCACGTGCCTCATTTGAATATTCCGCACATTGGGAGGAGAAGTGAAGTGCAAGAGTAAATTGCTTTGAACTTAGGGTGGTAGCTATAGTGTAACAGAATTCTTTTCCGTTAGACCAGGGCTCAAGTAAAGAATAAATTGAGCCCTAAGAAACTGCAAAGAAAAGAAAAAAAAAAGTCGAAAGGGTGGTTTTAAAAGATTTTATATAATTTGTTAGGGGGGGAGCGTTGATCATTGTTTAAAATTATTTAGTTAGCTCATTTTAATTGCCTACGAAGTTTCTTGTTAAACAGCTTGTTTGAGTGTCTATTATTTTCTTGTTGCAAATAAATCATCACTGTCCTTTCATTTTATCGGCAGCATCAGCAGGATGTAAATTTTGATCATCATCAGCTCTTGAGCGACTGCTTCGCGCCTAATAACTAGTATGATATGCCATCTAAATGAATCTGATTAGCATATCATTAAAGGAGGTGTAATTTTTTTTTCATATATCGCATATATTAGAGTGTCTCAAAGGTTTCTTTCTCATCGTGCTATGAATGACCTTATCTGACTTGCTTGTGCAAGCATGCATGCTTATCTACTAGACGTCTAAGTCATCTGTTTCAGTAATCCCAGAGCTCTTTTACTGTATGTTTCGTATGTGACAGTCTCCTCTTAAGACTTGCAACCACAGAATTTTTGGGATTAAAAAAGTCGCCATTTCCTACGAGCATCTTCTTCAAGGTGAAACAATAAATTCTACGCAATATTGTAGTCAATTGGATCAATTAAAAGCGGGCATAGCAAATAAGCGGTTGGAATTAATGAACCGACGAGGCATTGTTTTTCACCATGACAACGCGAAGATGACGTATTGCATTTGGCTGTAAGATAGCTTTTACAGTATTATTGGATGTTTTACCGCATCCCCCCCCCCCAGATCTCGCTCCATCTGATTATTATTTATTTCTGTCCTTAAAAAAATTATTTTTGTGATAAGCACTTTAAATCCGTAGAGCACTACGAGCATTATTTTTTGTCCAAAACACTACAATTTTTAACAGAAGACATAATGAGGTTCCTGAGATATGGAAGAAGGTAACAGATCGAAAGGGTTCTTATACAACAAAATAAATAATAAAGTAAACAGTAAATATTCTGTATTCATTCTATATTAGGAATAAGAAAAGAAAAGGGGCACCCTAAAATAAAATATTATGTTGGGGTCTGTTAAGATTTTGAAAGAATGGAAGAGCAAGATGATACGCGTTGTTGTTTATTCGTAAATTTTTCTCCTTATGTTCTAGTTACGAGATGTTATAATAAAACTTCAAATCGTGATTGTATAGATCTCTTGATGAATTTGTCAATTTAGGTTAATTTTATCTCAAAATTTCTATAGCAGAAACGTTTTATCTCCTGTAATGTAATGTGCTCTACTCTTGTATTTATACCTTAAATTAAAAATGTACTCGATTTGATTTTATTTGGGAATTCAAGTCCTTCAATTATCCGTTGAGGACAAGGTATTACCAGAGAAATACGGACTTGTGCAATTAATTCGAAATATATTCTGTGTTATTTATATCATTTATTATAATATTCAGTAATTTTTTTAGACGAGTCAATATTTTCTTTTTCTCATATTGTTGGTTATTATTGTGAAGACCATTCGCTCCTGGAATAATAATTATATAATAAAATTGAATACTGTTGTCATGGACTTTTCGCTTGTCTTGCTTGCACAGAATGACTGGATGCTTGTTCATTGTTTAAAAAGGAAGGGGGGAGAGAATTGTTAATATTTTCAATAATTACTCTTGCTAATGTTTTATAATTAGGATAGACTTTTGAGTTTACTTGGTAATAAGATTCAATTCATATATTCATTAAAATTGATAGTTTGAAAAACGATTGTTGGTAGACGTGGGCAATTGTCTATCTTGAAAACGAAACACTCTATTTTTAAATTTATCAATTTTTACGTAATGTTTTGTTAAACCAATGATAAATTCGTGTTTTAAAGGATTTTGATGTATGTGAACCCATCCTCACCTCTTCCTTATCAAGTTTTCATAATTTTTCAACTCTCAAATTTTTTTTATCTCACAAACAATAAGGGTGGTCTTTCTCAAACTGTTTCGCATGCTATAATAAACTTGTCCATCCTTAGAACATCTTACATAGAACTGGTTTACAATAGTTATAAAATATTAACTTTTAGCCTAAATTTAGCTATTTTACTGAATGTATAACGCCGTACTTGGCGATCAATATTTGGCATGTAGTTAATGGTGTCCGAAAATCGAATTTGTATTTCAAGCGAATTTTTTTCCAGCTGAGAGAAACAAAATATTTGATAAAACAGCACTTGTTGTCGCAGAATCCCATACCAAATTTGATATATTTAACTCAATGCATTTTTGAAATATTGCATTTGCTTGTGTCTGAAATGACAGAGCGTTAAACCCATTGTCGGTGTCTTGACTCAAAATTTGACAAATCTGTGTATCGAGTCTCATAAACCTAGTTATCTTGGTTTTGTAGTTATCATGTCGAAAGTATGCTCAAACAACCGGACTGAAGGATTTCCTCAGAAAAAATTCTACAAATTTAGTGTAAAGACCATAAATCAAACTTTAATTTTTTAAACTTTAAGCATTTCTGAGTTATCTTTGTCACAGAAGAGACAGACGGACATTTTCAAAAAATGTGCTTTTCGAACTAATGGAAATTTAAAACGTGGAGAAGCGTTGAAATCTCTAGTCCGAATTTTTTTTAATGATTTCTGTACTTTTTTTATGCGTCGTATACGAGAAAGTAAAAAATATTGGCACCCTATTATCATCAAAAATATTGACAATTAGTGTATGTTCGGTTAGAAATGCGTTAAAATGGCAAAATTTATTACAAATGTTAATTAATTTACTTTAATGTTGTTATTTTGTAAAATTAATTTGAATTAAGACAATTTATTGCATTACTTTTACATATTTATATCCTTGCAGAATTTCATTAATGTTGAAATTTTTTTCCCTCTATTCTTAGTTTTTCCTAATGATAAAATTTGTCTTCTTTCTGATAATAAGGGTTAGAAAAAAATAATTGAAAAAGTATGGATTTTTCCTAATTTTCAAAAGATAAGGTTTATCCCCCTGCATTCCTCCGCGACACTCTCTCTGCATACCTCTCTCATGCCATTTTTCTTCTTCCCCGAACGATCTCGCTGAATGCCGAGCCCTGTAATTAAATCGCCTTTTAATACTTTCTCTCGCATCTTTCGTGATTTTTTATGCGTGTTTTTGTCCACGGCGTTCTGTTGCTGTCGAGTGCCTAATGATTAAAAAAAAAGGTGTTGCCGGGTGGCATGCTGGGAAAGGGGGTGGGGTCTGCAGAATGGAATCTTTTTCTTCCTCCGCCCCCCCCCCACCTTTATTTTATTACTTAAAAAAAGGGAGGTGGTCGAATATTGAGGTATTAAGATCGATCGTCTCGTGTCTTGGAGTTCTTTTTTTGGGTTGGAGGGGGGGGGAGGGTTAAATTCGCTTCGAGATTCCGTGCTAAGTGGATTTGATTTAGGGTTCTAATCAAATCGGGTCTTTTGTAAAAACTCCCGATTTTTTTCTTTCTTTCTTTCTTTTATGTTTATTCTGGAAGTGAAGCGAAAATAAAATTAGTTTCGAAATGCCAAAAACAAATTGTCGAATGTAAATATGTACTTTCTTTCCCTTCATATTGGTTCCTTTTTTGTATAATTCTTTAAATTTTATATTTCTTTTGTGAATGTGTTTCTTCCATTGCACTATTTTAAATATATGTATGGTATATGGTTTATACGGTTTAAAAAAAACAATACTATCTATCATTTTTCAAATTTTACTAAGGGGGGAAAAACTGTAATTTTTACTATAAGTAACAAATAGTTGCTTCTCCCTCCCGATATAAGCATGAAACTGCAAATTCTAAAAACTGGAGGCGGGGGGGGGGCGAAATGTTCGTTAGTCATTGCAGAGCGTTTGTCTCCTTCCTCTGGCGGAATTTCTTATGATAAAAGTATTTAATATAATTGAATAGAATTTTCTTTTTAATTCTTATGTATATAATTCTATATATTCTATCTATATTAATAAAAATGCAACTCGAAATGCGTTGCTAAGCGCAAAAATGGAGAACGGCTCGACCGATTCGGCTGATTTTTTAAAAATATTTTCGTTAAGACACGAGGATAGTTCTTATGGAGAGAAAAAATTAAAAAACTGCGTGGAAAATAATTAAAACGACACTTTTCTTACTTTCCCGCCAAAAATTTTCACTCCCTTCCCCCACACCAACTGAGTAAGATAGCAGGAAGTAATAAATTATGATTTGTTTAGAAAGAAATGCGCGAAGTCAGTTGGTTTTCATTCATAGATAACGGGATGTTTAAAAAAGAAAGAAAATAGCTGCTTTTATTATTAGTCTGTATGGATATTTAATTTATGCCTGCTCAAAATAAAGTCTGGGCAGGGAAGAAAGAAAAGAAGGGTGTGTGTGTGTCACCATCATTTCCTCTATGCGCGGCATTTTCCAATCTGTTTTTAAACTTTCGCATCTTATGAAAACCAATTGTGTCTTTATTTGTTCAGTGTGTTTACATTTATGAAAATTTGAATCTCATTATTCTATAAAAACGTAGAATTTTAGACCTTTCCCTCCACTATTTAAGCAAAATATCAATTCCGGGTCAATCATAGTATGGATAGAAAGAGAAAAATTAGTACAATGAACAGAACATCGGAAGAAAATGATACTAAATAATACTGTAAATGAATTATGTGACTATCAAAATTTGTTTGGTTTAAAAATATTTTGCTGAAAAACTGTTATGAGACACAGCTGCATAAAATATATGAAAATTTTTGTGAGGATTAATATTGGCGAACCGACTGGTCGCCAAAGGCGGCTAGTTCTATATATAATTGAATACTATTTCAACAATATTTAACGTGGCCTTCCTGTCTGAAAGTCCGAGAAGGGGAACCTTACGTAATTGGGGAAATAACTCAAATAATGTCAATGAACAAGCCGTTTTTTCTATCGCAGTAGACGAGTATAGACCTCATTTCGATATCGGTATACCTTGGAAAAGTGATACACGCATTTTCTTATGTGCCAGGGATTTGTTTATTGCTATCTGTCGGCGTTTCTTTTTTCGAATCAATAAAATATTAGCATCATTATACGCGTGAGCTTTTTTTCACTTTCTCCTATTCAAAGAAGCAATATCAAAATAAATATGGAGGGTCACGGTAAATTAATTAATGATGCGCAGAAAAGCAGCTTTATTGTTTTTATCAATGGAAGGAAAATTTCGTTGCATCTTCCAAATCCGAATGGCTTTAAAATTATTTTTTTTTTCTGGTTATTGATAAAGAACACATTGATGTTTGCATTTCCAACACTGTACCCCATTTGAAATTGCGAATGAGCATCACCATTCAACTTTTTTTGGAATTGAGAACGAAATATCGGTAAAAACCAACTACTGCCATCGCTATAAATCTTGACTTCTTAATTTGGAACACTGAGTTGACTTCTCAATGTAAGGAAACTATCAACATCAATAATGAAATAATACTTACTAATGAACCAGTCTTAATATTAAAAGTCTTAATGATAACGAAAGGAAGCTGAATGCACCAGCAGTGAGTATCGAGGTTTATTGTATCCAAAATTAAATCCAAGACGTTGTGACCTCTGGACCAAAATTGATTTAGATGAATCACACGTGTCTCATTTGACAGCTGGGGTGATCGACCTCTGCAGGTAGCTGCGAGGACACACTGCTCATTTCTTCTTTTTGTTTTCTGCCACCCTTTCGACCTCTCGTTTCACTGTCAGGTGTGCAACCGGTCGTCCTCTTCTCTCTCGTACCCAGTGACTGCTGATGGCGGCATTGTTTATTGGGTGCTCGCCCAAGGTTACGCCGCCTACGTAAACTGTCTCTGTTAGCCTTTTGTTGTGATAAGGCTGCTGCCGGTTACGCTCGGGAATGTTTTGCTTATTCCGAGTCAGACCGTCGGGAAATATTGTATCAAAAAAAAAAAATTTAAAACAGTTGAAATTTGTAATTCTGCCGAGTGATACATATTTAAAATGTGAGATTATAGTATTTTAAATTAATCGAACATAATTTCTGAAGCTAATTTAAAAGCCATGAAAAAATACTAATACTATAAAATTTTGAAAGTACTGTAAACTCTCACTGCCAGATTTCAAACAAGAGTTTCCAGATTTACGAAGATATCGAATTAGTTGAGGCATATTAAAATAAGCGCATTAAGATTGCTAAACTTTTGTGTATTACTGTACGAAATGTACTATGTTGTTCAAAATATGAGCACCAGAGTGTTTATATCGTGCGACAGTTTTTGACATCCGCCCTCCTATAGTGCCTTGTTTTTCACGATCATTCTATGTCACACCGTTACTTCATATCATTCTAGATTATTTTTTTTTAACATTTCATTGAAGCTGATATTTGCAAGTATTTCACAAAAGCTTAATTCTAATTCCCTTGGTTCACATTTTCTCAGACTACAAAACAACCTCTCCTCTCTTCGAAGCACTCCGAACTCGCATCTCCCCACTTGCATTCTGCAAGTACCCAATTCTAATAACGCAACAAAAACAGACCCAGAAACGATTAAATATCCAACCTTCCAGTCCACACTAAGCCAATTCTGACCGGTCATCCCCATTGACTATATATTTTGGAAATACGAGTATTCCATTGGCGTAGTTTGATTGGTAGCATTCTCTTCTGACCCTGCTTAAAATTTTGAACAATTAAGGGAGACCATGTTATTGAAGGTTTGCGGCATATTAATGGAGAAAAAAAATTTATTCTTAATAAATAATTTTAAATGCTTAAATTTACTGCTGGTAATTTTATTTCCAAAATGAAATGACATGATGGAAGAGTACATTTCAATTTCTTAAATCTTTTGTCGTGGTAGTTATTTTTAATTTATCAACTTCAGTATCTTTATTAATTTAAGAAAGCGGGGCTGGACTAAACTGATAGTAAAAATTTCGCAATTAGATAATCTTTAGTTCGAGGCTAGATTCCATCAACTATGAAGCGTGCTCGTTCATAATGCTGTTTTTTTTGTATTGATTTCAAATATTCATGCCGGAATTATATTAAACTTTGTTGTAAAATCTGCTTCTTTGTATAATGAAATCATTTCCGTGTACTATATTAAATTAATCAGCAAAAAAAAATCAATATTGTAGAAAATGGCAGGAAAAATTTTGTGCATTTTATTGCTCTTGAATTTGAATGTCACAATTTAAAGAACGAGGATATGACGTCTTTCAAACAATTACTCCGCACGCAGTTAGAAAGAAAAGAAGAAGAAAAAAGATTAATAATAGAAATCGTCTGCTAAATATTTTTTGTTCCTTTCTAATTCGAATGTTACAATATGACTCGACATAAACTGTGGTTGTTAACTCTAACCATCGTGATTATATATCAAGAGACAAATGTCGTTTTCAGTTGACATAGCAGAATAGCATGTCTGTGTGTAATCAGAAAAATCTCGGTTTTTATTGCTAAATTTGTAAATGATGTAATATGAGTATCATATGCTGGAAAAAAATTGTTTTACAAAAGTATTCGAGAAATAAGAAAAATAAAGAAAGGTATTTCATAGATGGTTTGATTGTAATTTAATTTTTTCTCTGTTTTTGTGATAAAACCCTTCCCCCTTTTTTTCCCTTCAACCCTGTAATTCACATGAAATCTTACTAATGTACCGGGTTATCTGTCCGTGACTTTATTTTTCTAACACTAATTAATATTTTTTCCTCCGTATTTCCAAATTATTCTTGTAATTCTTTTTAACCACAGTTTATTCCAAGAAACAAGTTAAGGAACCTGTAACTTGCCTAAAGACTGGACGACATAATGACTTATGAAACCACATTCTTGGTAATAAAATCATATATGGGCTTATAAACATTTATGGTTCTGTAATAAACTTTAATGCATGGCAGTTATTTTGCTTTACTACTGTTTGAAAATGATTTTTTTTTAAATTTTGATAATTATATTAACTAGCATATTTTAAAGGGAAATACCTAAAGTGTTGTGAATGCAATAACGACTAATATTTGCTATTGCCTAGAATTAAAAATAATGTAACATCCTCTACGTCAAGGCTGCCCGAAATGTTAAGCATTATGACCCGTCTTTTAGAAACCAATTCTATAATGACAAATATCATCTTCGTCGCACTTTAGTTTTAGATGAATAGCATTCGTTCTGTCTGAAAGGCATTTTTATATGACAAAAAGAACCCTAGTTGAGGGGGGAGGATACTTATTATTGAATATTTACCTAACTACAAACAAACCGCTTCGAAATTAATCCTTATAATAAGTGATTTGAATACTCATAGTTAAAGGAAGTTTCTGATTAGGTAAGTGGAGTCCGACCCGACACGAGATGCTTGTTTGTGTATTGCGTTTTTTATTGTTCTGTTATTACTATTGGTTTGATTAAAGTTTATAACATAAATTATATTTTGGCAAATTATTGAATGATATATATATAACTCGGAAATTTTGTTCAATGATAACGTAAAAAGCCACAAATAAAATATGGTGTTACAGCCTTAACTTTGAAGCGAGGAATCGTAGGTTCAAAACCCTATTTTGCCGAAAACATGCCAAGAGTTTTAAATTAGACTTGTTAAAATGTTCTCTCATTAATGTATTGGTCAAGTCTGGAAATAGAGAAGGTGATTGAAATGAAATGAACATCATTTGGCCATATATCGAAATTTCGTGTAGTTGCAAAATTTGACGTTGATTACCAAAACTAAAATTTTTATTTTGTCATTTAAACTTGTTAAAGAAATTATATAGAAAAAAAAACATCTCGATTATTTTTCATGCGCATATGATAATAAAAATCTAACTTATTACACTTAAAAAATTTTAAGATTTCTTTTCTATTAATTATTTTTTATTTAATATTTCTTTTTTTAAAGGTAATGGTGGGCTCCATTTTTTCACTCAAATCTATTCTCTGCGTTTATCAGCTTTTCTCAACATTCCACATTTCCCTCGGCAAACAAATAAACCATTCCGTTTTCCTTTACATTTCCAAACCCTTTTCCGTCATGTAATCCCAAAGATTTTAAAACAATTCTCTTTTCTTCTTTTATTTTAACTGTATTTTCCCTCTGGCTTTTTATGCCTAAGGAACATTCACGTTATTTCCCTTTTTCCCAAAACCACTTATATATTAAATAAATATTGAAACGCTGCAAACGTGAACGAAAAAACGTGGGGGTAGAAAGAAAAGAAAAAAGAGGAAGGATTCCACGCAATTTTTCATCATTTATGAGAATAAATATTAAAACGGACGTTAGAAGTGAAATAAATAAATAATAAAAGCTGGCCGGGACAAATCGGGGACCTGGAAGCGTTTCATGCATAATGGATGGGCCCGAATTTTCTTCTTTGGTCATCGGGAGGCGGGGGGGGGGGGTCAAAGGAACACTTGAATTATGGACCGGGGCCGTCGCGTGACTACTCGGACCTTCATTTTCATGCCTGCTCTTCGTGAGGCTTTTCTTCCGAATTTAGAGAAAAGTGTCTGTAATCTGCCTCCCTATATTTTTTTCCTTCCTATTTTAATGAAATAAAAGTTGGTGTCCTATCCCTGTTTGTTTGTTTTTTACGAAATTACAGGAAAAAGACCGTCATTTAGCGAATCGCTGTTGCTAGTTAGAATCTTTTGAACCGTTGTTTTGAAGAATTTCCACTCATGAAACTAATAGCACCATTTTGAATCGCAGTTGAGAATTCTGCTTGTTTTCAGACGCTTATTTGACCTTTTTGAAAAATTTGTAAACGAAACGTATATAAATAAATCTGAGTTATTCTATATTTTTAAAGATATTTACATTTTTTTACTTTCTCATAACGAAGAATGCGTAATTGTCAGAAGCTCCAGATTTTAGCGAATTTGCACGTTTTAAATTTATCCGAATTCTAAAACCACTCTTTTGTCATCATACTTGTCGTTCGATCAGTGACAAACATAACTTAAAAACATTTTGGTCTTGACGAATGAAATTTGGTACACGATCTTTATACCAGATTTGTAGATTTCTATTAAATTTTGGCCAAAATTCCAATTCACGGGGAATTTTTCAATCCAGTTATTCGAATGTAAGTTAACATAACTGCTAAACGAACAGAGCTAGATGGATGAAATTTGATATTGACTGTACATCTACAGTGTCGATACTTGTCAAATTTTGAACCTCATTCTTCTAAGGTATGACATATTATCCGTCTGTAACTTCAAAAGCATGCAAATGCAAAGAAGCATTGATTTAAATTTACCAGTTTCGGTATCCGATTTTGTAATTACGGTGTAGTTTTGGGTCATTGGGAATAATGCATCTACTACACGAATTCGATTTTTGAATGCTATTTATCGCATGTCAAGGATTAACCGCGGAAATTTTCAGTAGGGTTCATTCGATAGATCCAGTAAAATATTAATATTTCCTAACTGTTTCATGCCAATGCTGTTCAAGACTTTCTCTGGGATAACACCCTTGTCAGGGAGTACGCGTGACAGTTTTGGTGAGACCACTGGCAATAGTATTTTCATTTTTTCTGGTATAATTTATAATTCTTATTTAAAGCTAATCTCGTAGTTTTTACATCAGTATTGACGATATTGTGAATAAAATTAATTCTGGAAATTAATATTATTTTGAATTACCATTTATATTTTTATAATTCATCTGTCTACTTCGCGATCTAAACCGCTGTGGAAAATATATAATTGTTGTTGAAAATAAAAATTACAAGTGTGAATTATAAAATTTTATCGAATATAGTTATATAATATACAGCATACATATATTTTTGATTATTATTTGCTTGTAAATGTTACTCTTATTTTAAATTCCTTGTAAATTATTTTTCTTTAATTATGTTATTAATTTCTTGTAAATTATTTTTCTGAAACTATATCCCAACCCTTAACCACTTTTCCGCCAGTGGAAGGCCTTTACTGGGATTGGGAAACAGTTTTTACAGTATGAATCTGACTACCAGTACACACACACATCCGATGGGACTTACGAGTAGAAATTTAGTAAATTTCAGCGATTTCAATGCCTTTTATTTTATTGTTATATCGTTGCTAGTTTTAATTGTGTTTTCTAATAGTCCGCGATATGCTGGTATGTGAGATTCTTATCTGATAAATAAACTTCAATCTTGAAATATTCTATTTTCAACTTATACTAAAAAAAAATAGAGGGGGGAATTGAAAATCATACAAATTTTCATTAATTTCTGTGAGATTTTAAATTTTTATCGAAATTTTAACAATGTAACCGATATTCCTTTAATTGGCTAGTTAAAATATCATAACTTGCCCCTCAATGTCTTGTGACATAAATCTATCTGATAATATAAATACGAAACAGAAAGTTGAAAAATCGTGCTTCACATCCTAATCCATGTAAACTGATTAATTCAAGACACCATTTATCTAACAATCATCGCTATCAACAGCTTTGTAACACCAAGAACAATGAATCGGCTCACGAAAATAAAAAATAAAAAAATTGAGTAAGGCGTGCACGTGCCGCCGCCGTGCTGCGAGGTTGGCTTCATCATTAGTGAGATCTTTTGATAAGAAGCTCCCGCGGCTGAAACTCCTAAGGACTTGTTGACTTAAATTGACAGTTTGGCGACAAGAGGAATCTCATTTCTACCTTAATTGCCCCCTCCTGGACTCCAATCCTAATCCGAAGCAGTCGTAAGACGACCTAATGGCCCTGGTGCCTGAACATCTTCAGTGAGTGCGTCGAAGTTTCCGCTCTGAAATAAGCTGTTAGTGAATAGTTAAATGGGATTAGATTTTCTTGGGAGATGCTTGTCATTATTCTCCTCCCCCAAAAAATGGTTTGAGTGCTAGAAATTTCTGCAATTTTATTCTGTTCGGTATTATATTTATGTTCTTAATAAAATAAATTAGTTTGGTATTTTATCGATGTGGCATTAAATTTTATGGAAAATATTCTAGTATCGTTTGTAGCGAGTTTCGCTCGTTAAACGATGAGTTATTTAAAAATATAAAAATGCTTAAATTATAAATAGTAGTGAGCATTAAATTGTATCAAGGATGATCATATTAAATAAAAGGCATTGTCGATAGATGTGAATTTGTTGTACTCGTGTCCGTTTTTAAAGGAAAGAGGGGTGCAGTAGCTTCTGAAGGTATGGGTGCCTGAGCAACCGAATAACGTTCACCTTTGACTCAGTATCTCTAATGGTATAGCTCCCAACATGGAGAACTTAGTGACCAGGTTCGAGCTCGCAGCACAAGGGATGGAAGGAATTCCTTACCAACCAGGCTATCCCAACCTAACAATTAGAAAAACTATGAAGAAATATTATAAAGGCGAGAAAGTCAGTTTTTAATTAATAACAAATGAATGAATTAATATTCGAAAAACCTGTATTAACATCCGATACCATCCACCCCAAGTTTTAAAAAAATTGACTTGAGCTTGATTGGATGTATAAGAAGTAATATAAAGGATTGAAAATTTGAACGAATATATATATAGGGAGAGTGTGAGCTAATAGTAGGAATTGAAAAAATGGAAGCTCTTTCTATTTTTATATTCCAAATAAGAAATTACTTTGCAATCTAACCGTTTAGTTCACGGTTCTAATATATCGTGAGACTTATTCTAATATTTTCTCAGAATAAAGTTAATCTTATTTTCTTTTACCGAATTTTTATTTTTCATCTAATTTATTGCAGACTATACAGTTTTTTTTTTTTAGCAGTTAGCAATTTATATGGCAGCATTTATTTTTTAAAAAAATTTCGTTTGATGTTAATATCGTGCTGAACTACTTAAACTGGTTCCCATTTCTAAAAGTTTAAAAAAAAAATCTAGTTGGCATTGTTTCGTTAATTCAGTCATAAGCATGTTAATGCTCCTCCATTAAAAATTTAAGACGTCTCATTCTCTGCGGCTATTTATATTTCTTTTAAATGATAAAATAATTCTGGAAATAATTTAGTTTGTTTTTTCATTCATACTACCATATCCTTCCTTATCTGTGCTGAATACGGAAAACTGCACTCTTCTTTGGGCAGAATAAAAAGGAATGGGAAGCATTTCAATTTTTTTAATGAAATATATAAAAATGCAGTCATAAAAAGTAAGGATCTAGAAGAAATTATTTGTCTCAGAACCATAAACAAATGGTTGATGGTAAATAGCAAAGAAACTGACACTTGCCACTGTTTGAAGACAATCATTAAGCAAATTGTAGCTTCGATCTAACTAACGGCACGGTCTCGTAATAAACTGTTAATCCAATCGGTATTACCGATATTAAGATTATCTTGACCTTTTTGCCATAAACATTAAAAAAATGTGAATTATTAAATATTGATTAGTTGTGCGTATCATCTTCGATTTATTTGCAATAATTGACGGGAAGAAATACTTCGAGTTTTCATTGGTAATATCAGGGTGGTAAATTAAATTTTGCATATTTACTATCAGTTGCAAGTGTGTGTGTGTGTGTGTGTGTGTGTGTGTGTGTGTGTGTGTGTGTGTGTGTGTGTGTGTGTGTGTGTGTGTGTGTGTGTGTGTGTGTGTTAAGGCCTTTCATATGTCCTCACGATGAAATTTCGTATAATAGCTGCCAATTACTAAATCCTTTTTTATGGAGGGGGGGTTGTTTTATGATCTTTTATATACTTTTCATGTACTACAAAGCTTTTATCTCCCGTCTTTCCGCCATGGCAACTGTTAATTCAAACTGAAATAACCGCTAGATACATATTTCTCGTAGTCGGTCTTGCAATAAGCGAAATGTCCCTTTACTTGGCAGGGAGCGGGTAACGTTGCAAAACTAGACAAATAACTGCTAAAGCATAATTAGTTACCCAAAAATGAAATTTCCCGCACGTTCCTCGGAAAGCAGGTTGTTTCGCTTGATCATGTTGTTCCGTCGTCTTCGGTTAGCGGGAAAACTGCTCTCCTCGGCAATAACATCTAGGCATTCGATTTCTTCTCGCAGTTCCTCAGACGAATCCCCGAGTACCGTGGAATTTCTCTACGCCCTTAATTTTTGCCCCTGCGAAATGGCGAAGATATTAAATTAGCGCTCTCGGGTGGCAGGAGCAGGGGCTGCATCTCCTAGCAACCGCACCATTTTTCATCTCCGTTTATTTTCTTTTCTGCGGGGACGAGACCGGAGTGTCAACATGGCGCGAACCGCCCCGATCATTTTCGCGCCTCTCGAGGAGGGGAGTTGCTATGGAGACGCCCGGCCTCCTCCCCCGGCCTGCCGGAATGAGCCGCTCCCGTTGTTTCTGAGCCATTGAACCGAAAAGACATCGGATCTATTGTAATGAAGTGGAGAGGGGTGGGGTCGGTGATTATACAAAATCGCCCTCTTCTGGACTTTTTTTTTGTACATACCCTTACAAGATGTCCTCCTTTTCTTTAAACAAAGAGAAATCTATTCCCGTGTCATTTACTACTTTTATTATTATTTTTATTATTTCTTTTTCATTTAAAAAGGACGAGAAAAAGATGTAGTTTCAAATTTCTTGGATTACTGGCATGGGAAAATCCAAAATCAAAACGTTGTGCTTTTTTTTAACTCGGCAGCAACAACAACAAAAAATTGCTGAATAATTTATTTTCGCGATGCCGTGTCTATAAGTGTATCTACCCCTACACTACCAGAAAAAGGTGAAAAATTCGAAAGCGCCAAATTTTCCGACTAAAATAAGAATAAAAGATGTATTGTCTTCTTACTTACAATTTGCTTAACATATATTTATGTATCTCATTAAAAAATTCGACAGATTTCAGTTAATTGTTAAAATGTAAGAAATGCTGTGTGATTATAGTGTTGCGAAGTGTAGCACGATTTTGCTAATAGTATGTTATGGAAACCTTGTTCGTTTAATAGGAGAAAGAGGGGGAAGGGGAGGGTGTGAAGCGAAGATTCCGTTGAATGGCCTTGGTAGGAAAAGCGCCCCTGAGGTAAAACTCTGAAAGTTGTAAATCGTTCGTTTAAAGCTTGAGTCGGGCACATTTTGCCCTCTTTCCCCTCTCTTGTGGTTTTCTGAGACTCTTTGATGCTCTTTGATGTTTGTTCATTTTGCTAACAATTTGCGGGAAGCTTCCTATTTTCGTCAACAGGCGTTGGTGATCCAACATTGGGTGAGTTGGCATATTTATGACCAAATCTGTTGGGCCACATTCGTCGGAACGAGACTTAATATGTTTCGAAATTTACTAGATCCTGGTTTTATAATGACCATTTATGTAAAAATGTAAGACGAACTTTGTAAAATTTTAACCATTTGTTAAAACTAAATAAATATGGTAAAAATAGCTTATTTCTTAAAATTTTTAAAAAAACACGTTCTCTGTTATGCAGATAGTTGATGTCAATCTTGAATTTGTAATTAAATTGTATGAATCAAAAACTTAGCTTCATGTTTCAATTGGGTCTCAGTTCGAATCGTGTTTCAGTTATAGAATCTCAGCTATTAAGTCAATGGCTTTCATTTAAATATCCAGTTTTATCTTCTTTTTTTTCTTTCTCGTATACTAGTACAGAAAAAGTATTATAATCATCAAAAATTTTGAGCTCCACATTTGGACGGATCTTCTCGTTTCAGACCTCGAGCTATTTGATTGTAACTTAATATGATAACTACAAAAGTAAAAGAGTTAGATAAAGTCCAATCAAAATCTCGAATGTAGATATTTATTAAATTTTGAGTCAAATCCAACAAGCAACTGATCCTCTTTCAGTTGGTAATTTTCGAAATTTGGAAACGTGATAACTCAAAAACATGATAACTTGAATATATCAAATTTGATATACAATTTTATGATTACAAGTGTATTCTTGTGTCAAATGTTCGTTTCAATTGGTTGAGAAAGGTGCATCTAAAACACAAATTCAATTTTTATATATTATTCGCATGCTACAGATTAATGCCAAAACACTCGCCAAGGATGATACGATAGATTCAGTAAAAATGCTAAATTCGCGTCAATGGTTGATATTTCGTAATTAATATTCGTCATTGCCATGTAAAGCGTTCTTTGGCATGACAAGTTTATAAGAAAGCATAGGGGAAACCAGTCACACTGGTTTGCAATACTTTTAACCTAAGTTTTGGATCTGTAATTCTGAACTATTTCGATTATTTTTACTACTCAGGTTTTTTCTAACTGCATTTCTGGTAAAATTCAAATAATTTAAAATGTATGAATATTTAATATAAATCTCCTCTCTCCTTCGCCAATTTCAGTGGTAATTTGAAAAATAACTTTTTTTTTTTCTCCTTTGTATTCCAGCGGGCGAACGTGTGCAACGCTTCATAGGCAACCAGACGCACAGCGACCACTTCAAACTGCTAGAAAAAGACGGCGACCACCTGCTTGTGGGAGCAAGGTAAAAACCCCAGTTTCTTTTTCCTATTGTTCTGATAGTATTGTTCTCTTAATTGTTGCCTCATTAAGAAATTTAATCTCTATAAACTGCTGGGCAAATATGAACCTTCAAGGGGGGAAAATGGTCTACATTAGTAACTCAGTTCACTCAGTTTATTTATCGCGTTCCCTTCCTCTTTCTTCCTATATTAAATACTAGTCACCTTAGGCGATCAGTTTATCACCAGGAATATTGGTGAATCTTTAATGTTAGCTTAATTCCGTTAAACAATAACTATTTGTAAGGATAATATTAAATGGACTTCTATCATTTTTTTTCATTATATACAGAAAGCATCCTAATGGAAGTCAAGTCATATAATATCACAATGCTATTAAAAGCATAATTACCCGACTATTCTGTCTTCTAACATCCGTATTACTATAACTTTGAATATTCTTCTAGCGAACTACTGGAATGTTAAGCAACATCTTTTTTAATATTTCAGCAATGAATGAAAATCAAGCAAATAAATACTTGAAGAAACAATTAAGCATAAAAACATACATATTTTTGCAAAGCTTGGAGAAAACTTACACGGCAATTCAATTGATTTCTTTAAATAGAAAATTTTCAAATGTCTGATAATTGATGCTGCAAATTGAAATGTGCATATATATATATATATATATAACATATTTTCGTCTTAATGAGATTTACAGATTGAAGATGTAATTCCTAATGCTCACTGTATTCAGATCAAAATTTGCCTTTTCTTCAAACTCATCCTGGTTTTATGAATAATTTCAGAAAACTCGACCATTTTTCAAGGTAAAATATATGTTATATAGCAATGCAGCCAGATTGAAAGATGGAGGAATGCTTGCAAATCTCACTGATTCCGATTGAATCTGGCCCGTCAAAATACTCCTAGCTTAAGGAAAAACCCTTCAAATGTTTGCTAGTTTAATATTGTAAATTGATATATTTTCCAATTCTGCCTAATCGAGGTTATAGGTTGAGAGATAGAGGAACACATTTTGATAGTTAAGTAAAGAAACGAATTGCTGTGATCTGGCCGAAATTGGCTTTTTAAAATATTTTTAATCTTAAAATGCGTGCTATATTTGATGCGGGAGATTAAAATAAACGTATATGTCATGTCAGGCTTCAGTGAAATGAAATTTATATGTAAAGAATTATATATTTTTCAACAGATATAGCGGTGTTCTAATACAAATTGGTCTTTTTGTAAAATTCCTCCTAATGTAAAAAGGCAGCTTTTTAAAATTTTAAATGGTATAAAAATCTGCTTGCTACAATACTTTCAGATATTACAGCGAAAAAATCCCTTGTAAATTTACTTTTTTAGTTCATTCAAATTACAATTTAAAAAAAAATGGTTCAATACACATATTTCCACTCTTTAAAGTATATTTATGCCAATTTTCATAGCTCGTTAAATAGTATGTTTTGTTGGCACTTTTAAACCTCAAGCATTCTTCTTTTAAGTAATTGTTTATGTGGTATGTTGACAAAGAAAAAGCTAGTAATCTTATATAATATTACGGATCTCAATTTTAGATGTTTTTATTTTATATCCAGTTCTTTACTTTCATATATATCGAGTATATTTGTTCTTCAATATATAGTAATAATAATAAAAATAATAAGATAAATAAGCTTCCCGATAAGAAATTTTATTTAAAATTGGTCAAAAAACTAAAAATTTGGTGAATGAAATTTGGGCATTCCAAATTTCATTTGTCTAGCTCAGAACAGCTTTAATTTGTTTTGCTCGCAAAAGTAGTAGTCATACTTCGAGATCGAGGAGGAAGGTGGTCTAAAATGTTTATATTCGGCGAAAGAGAAAAATCTTCCTTTTTTTTAAATGATTTTTTTTTTCTAATTTGCATACGTGATACGTGAAAAAGTTTTAAAAGAAGTTTTTTTTCCAGATGATCTGAAAAGTTTGTTGGGAGAAGTTTTATTGAGGCGGATAAAAAAAAAGTTCGGTAATATTGGGTCACACATAAAAATAAAAATGATTTTTGTTTCTCAAATCTTTAAAAAATGAAGAAAAAATTAATGAATCTGTGAGAAATGGGAAGGGGATTATATATTCTAAAAACTGTATTACAGTAACGTGGATTATTGAAGTTTATAAATGTATTCCCTAAAACAAACAAAAATACACACCTTCCATCATACAACTGGCGATTTAACTTAACTAGTATCATTAAGAGCATTTCTCCTCCAAATCTTTATGCATCAGTTTCTAAATAGGTTATATGGCTAATATAAACGAGACTTGTGTTGATGTTTACTGGGGGGGGTAGAAAAAATCGTAAACAAATGTAGTTTTTGTACCTATGATACTAGATGGAAATCACTTTACCCTTAAAAAATACTTTCGTCGAATCGGATGCCCGTTCGGACGCATGAGAGGAGGGAGGGGTGGGGGAGGGTTAGAAATGTGCTCCGGAAAGACACAACAATGAACGTCGATTAAGGTCGCGTGTCTTCTCCAATCCTGGAGGGTTGCCAACTCCGGAAAACGCACCCAATGAATAAAAAAAAATAAGTACAAATAAATAAAACGTCCACAAATGCCTCACTGTTCGGGTCACAGTGGCTCAAGTCTCAAAGCACGTGCTGCCTAGCGAAAAAAAGAAAGAAAAGAAAAAGAAATATTTTTATTACTCCCTACGTCCCTGTTTGTTCTGCGAGGGTGTTTCCTGTTCGCTGTGGTGTTGGAATAAAATTAAAAAATAAGAACCTGCACCACATTTGCTAATGATGTTGTTGACATTAAAAAGTAACGACTCGCGAGTAAAAATGAGTTTTGCGGTCTCTTTACAAAAAGGCTCGTAACCTCGGGGATAAGGGGTCGTGCGGTGGCAGTTTTCTATTCGGCTGCAGAAATATAACTAAACGTTTCTTACTGGTTGGTTTAAAAGTACATTTTTATAGCAGGATTATTTTTTTTCTCTCTCTTTCTCATTTTACTGACTAAAGCAATTTAGAAATAAGTTTCACCTTCAAAATTCCTTAATCAACTAAAGTTTAAAAAAATGTAAGCGTATTTAATTAATTACTCTTAAACGATTTAAATCCTATCCGCGTGTATTGCATAATCGTCGTGGGTTTTTTTTCCCTTTTTTCCCCTTTTTACAAAATTTTAGAGTTTTTAATGGTAAATTTTCGAATTTTCTGAAATGGAGACATGCTAGTTCATTAAAACGGCGTTATTAGTCTAGATAATAAATGGTTTTTTTAAAAATGCAAATTTCTGAATTATGAATTATTAAGGTAATAATAACATTAAGTAAAATTGGTTAAGCTCTTACCTTTTTCATTGCATTCTCTTAATGATTATGTATTTTTTTAAACTAATGTCTGCTTAATATAATTATTTATAAAAGTATAATTGTTGTATAACTTACATAAATAGATAAAACAATTACAAAAATGCTTAATAAATAATTAAACGTTTGCAAAAAAAGCTAAATAAGTAATAAAAAATTACGAAAACGCTAAATAAGTAATAAAAAATGTACAAAAACGCCAAGTAAGTAATAAAACACTTGCAAAAGTCCTAAATAAATAAAATAATGTGAAAAATGATGAAATCAACCAGGAATAAATCATTAATTCTTGATCAAATTAAAAAAAAATCTTGAAAAGTTAAATCTAAATTGTTTATTATTATTATTATTCGCAACTTTTTTCGATCGTAAAATAATATCTAATCTCCAGTGCCAGTGATAAAGAAAATTATTGGGTTGTTCGAAAAGTCATTTCGTTTTTTTTTTTGGTGAAAATGAAAGACGATCCTCGTATAATGAATAATTATTTTATTAAATTATATATCGCCCATTCTGATCCAAAACCTTTTGCCATCTTTCTGGTAGAGGCATGATTCCACGCTCATAAAATTTTTGGTATTTGCTGGCAAAAAACTAATCCAAGGGGATTTTTGACGTCTTCATTTGAGACTAAGGTTTTACCGTCCAAAAAATTTTGCATTGACCGGAACAAATAATAATCTGAAGGAACCAGATCTGGATAATATGGTGGAGTGGATCATTTTTGTGACATTTGAGGAGCGAATCACAGACTTCAATGCGACAACACAAATTTCTCTCCGTGAGGACATGGAGAACTCAAATATCGAGCTTCGAGGTTAAACCCAGGCCTTTCAGGTGGTCATAAACAGTTGAATTCAATAAATTTAAACTCTCACCGATCTCACGTGTTGTTGTTCGCCGGTTTGCATCAACTATTACCTTTATCGTGTCTTTATCAGCTTCAACCGGCCATCCGGAACGTGGTGCATCTTCGACATCAAAATTGCCGGATCGAAATTTTGTAAACCAGTTCTGACACTGTCGTATTGTCAACGCATCTTCTCCATACACATCGGTTAATTTCTTTCTGGCTTGAACAGCATTTTTACCTTTCCTACAGGAAAAAAAGTGAAATATGACGAAATTGCTGCTTATTGCTTTCCCTATTTAAAAGGGCACCTACCAAAAACTACTGCGCAAAATCAATTGAACGTTTTCACAAACAAGTATTGCTATATCACCTCTCAAAACATACAATGATTATACGTCTTAAGTGTGAAGTTGGAATAAAAAATTACAATTAAATCCTTTGTCGAGAAAAAACGAAATTACTTTTCGAACGACCCAATAATTAATTGCTGATGGGAGATGAGAAATTTAAGCTAATGTGATAATTTGTCATTGTACTATAAAAGCTTTGAAAGTAGTGTATAATTTTCGTTCTCATTTTCCCTTAATGACCTATTAGTGTTTGTGAAAGAATGTATTTGTATTTCTAGTTGCCTGACTTTATATGAACTTCAAATGTTCTTGTACAACGTCATGCTAGATATTCAGCAGAAAAATGCATTTGAAAAGTGTTTCTTTTTAAATGACTTTTGAAGAAGACTTCTTGTTTAGTTTCTTCAAAAGCATCGAAGAAAAAGAGCTTAATAAATTCCTATTAATTTCTTTATGGTTTTATATTTTTCAGTGACTTTTTATTTTAACCAGTTTTTGAAAAAAAAAAACTCTCAAGCTTAAGCAAATTAAAACGTTTTTATGCTTTAAAAAAGAGCAGGAAATAGATGTGATCCATCAGTATCCCTTTTATTTTGTATTTGCTTTCTAATCCAATAAGTAAAGCTCATTGTGACGCGAGTTAAAGAATACTTTTCAATAAATATTTCTGTTAATTTTTGTTTTCTTTAAAAAGAACTAAACTAAACGATCTTCTGTCATGAGAACGAAAGTAAAAATGCAAATAAATCTATAGTTTGTTTTGTCTTAAACAGATTAACTACTCCCGGGAAAACAATTCGTTTTCTTTTTCCATGCATACCTCATTTTTCAGAATGTTTTGTTGACCAGAGCAAAATTGGTTTAAAAAGAGAAAGTGGCGGAAAATATCGCTCCAGGTTTTTAAGGGGCCTATCCTTTTAAAAGCTAATTGACTTTTTGTAATTACTTTAACTACACGTGAAATTGGCCTTGCTACATTCTGATACTTAGAGCAAAAATTATAAACAACGCTAATTCCTAGCCCTGATCCCACCATTAATCACGAGGAAGTAAATGGGTTCTGGCAGTGGGATATGTGTAAGTGATACGTTCTTTGCCTCGTTAAAAAGTTTTTAACGGAAAAGATTTTTCAAAAGCGTTTGTTTTCAAAGAAAAATGAGGCAGCAAAATATTCAGTCTTTGTCTTTCTTTCTCTTTTTGAAGTTCAGATCCCAAGCCTAAATTTAAGAAAAAAGTTAAATTGGCATTTGTAAAATAAGACTTAGGGAAATCTTGTCAAACTGTCGTTGAAATATTGTTTTATCTGCCGACCAGGTTTATCTTACGTAGAAGAAAAATTCTGTGGTAAATTTTCATTTGCTGCTTTAGGACGCTTATTGATTTGTGTTTGCCAAAAGTTCTGTTATTAGCTTTAAAACCAGCGGGAGTGATCTCCTCTAAACTTTCTCGCATATACTATACGAAGGATGTTATTCCAGAAAACGCCTTGCATGGATGTGGCATACAATAATTACGATTATTAACCTTTGACATGTTTTTAGCATTTTACTGAATGTACCATGTCATTCTTGGCGTTTAATTCCTGGCATGCGAAAATTGAATTTATAATTTGGGTACATTTTTCCCAACCGGTTGAAACTGAAATTTGGCAAAAAAATTACTCTGGCAGCCAACAAAATCATAAACCAAATTTGGTATATTTAAACCATTGCGTTTTTGAGCGGTCGCCTTTATGTGTTTCTGAAAGTACAGACCGACAGACTGTCAATTTTATAGTGTCTAGATTATAGATGTTGATTCTATGCATCTTAATTTCTTTCTCTTCGTTATACTATTATCATGTTAAATTATATTCGGACAGCCTGACAGACAGACTTCCTCTGAATGGATCTTGCTCAAATTTGATAGAAATCCTCTAATTTTGAACCGCGGTCAGATGATGAATACGACACATGAGCTAAATCTTTCCCTCCAAACTTCCACACCACACCAACGGGTGGTCGTTTGCCCAGACGGATTTATTGTGCATCGGAACAGCTTACACGATATCTTCGATGGAATCGGATGATTTTGCTCCTGATATCCTCCGATTTTTATGCCTAGGCCTTACTACCACGCGACCGCGATTCACATGCTTATGTAGAGATTATGTCCGTTGGAAATTGAACTCTTTCTAAGGGTATGGAAAATATGTTTACAACCAAATTCATTAATCTTCGCATCAAGTTATATAGATTGGCATAAAATATGAAAAGTTTTTCAATAAGCTAGTAAATTAGATATTTCATTCCGCTATCTGTCACAAAAGAATGGGATTTTTTTTTTGTTTCTTCCGTTGTTTAGTTATTAAGAAATCAAATTAATTATTTTTAATAAGCTTAAATGTATGACTTCTCTTGATACAATCTTGCGAATAAAAAAAATGCCTTCTAAAAGGTTAAACAACTTTGTATCTTCTGTTTATAGTATGTTTACAATTCGGCTCTTTCACTATTTTTCAGCGAATACTTTATAATCCCATACATTCTTTATATTCTTAGTTTAGGAGAACAAAATCCTTCACTCTATTGACATATGGCATCCTTCCCGCTTATATTTAAATCCATATACACAGATTTAAATTTTTCAAATAAATATCAGAACAGTATTTTGGATCGATGAAGATTTATGAAACAGCCAATGTGCATGAAAAATAAATATTAAAATAATGCTTATAAACACGGAGAACTGCTTTTGCCAATACATGAATAATTTTATTCCTCACATACAATGAAAGGGATTTCTGGTTTCATATCAGAGAAAAGATATTCGGAGATTATCATAAGAGTCGATGGAATGAAAATTCAGTTTAAGTCTTCATAAAAGTCTCCTGAAATAACAAATAATGAAATTCTTTATAACAAAAGTTTTATTCATAGGGAAATTGTGAATAAACATTAAAATCTTCCATGATATTTAAGAATTTTATTCAGTTGTCGAAAAGGATTATTTCAGTGGATTGTCGAAATATTACTTTTAAGCAGGATTCTTAATTTATAGTACATGTACCGCTAATGGTACTTGCCATTATGTTTGTCAATGAAATGTACCAGTAATACTAAAGAAACATAAATAAATATTCAAAATTAATTAAATGAACACTTATTTAAATTAGTTAATGACAGCCAATTTCCCATATATTATGATACTATAATAGATCGTGTTTCATTCAGAAAAAAAGTCAATTTTTAGATTGCTATCAATTAAGTTTTCTTGAAAAAACTTTTGGACCGATGGACGATTTTATTGTATGGCATTTTGTGCAATATTGTGATTTTATTCATTGTTTCTATGTCTTGGCTTTAGAACGAGCTGTTTTGCCATTTCAAGATCACCCTTCTGACAGTCTTATCTTGAAACTTATTTCATATATCAAATGCAGTTTCAAAAATGGTGGTTGCAGTTCCAGTTGAAGCAACATCTTTTTCATATGAACATGTTCAAAATGAAGGAATTCATTCTATATTTTCGTGTAGCTTCAAAATACCAATTCTTTGAATATGCACTTTAAAGTCTTCTTATTATAATAAGATTTTAGTTTTAATTAAATATTCTGTATTTGTATGGCGTCTTAATTATTTTTTTTTCTGAAGAAAGTTAGGACCAACGTGGTCAAGAACTATATGACAATCAAGTAGAATTGAAAATTCTTTATTGCCAAATGACATCTATTTTCTGACCTTCCAACACTTGAACATGTAGCTGTAAAATCATTTAGACTTGAAATGTTTCCAGTAAAATTCGTTTCATAATTATTTACTGTTGGGTTCTTTTTATTTGACGTTTAATGCTACGTTTTTATTATTTCCTTTTAATGGCTATCGCTTGTATTTATAGGTTGTTGGGTGATTTCTCTATGCATGTGAGGTCGGCCAGATATTCACCGTGTATACATTAAATGCGTCAAGATGAGATTCTTTTCAGTTGTAGTGTCGCATGAAAATGTGATGAATGAGAGGTTTTTTTTTCATTCATTTGTTAACTTTTTTCCCCATCTAACTGTTGTTTAAAGCAAGGTCTTTTACAAAATCAGTCCAACTATTTTCAAAATGGGACCGGCACTGATTTTATTAACGCGTTCACCGTCGGGTTCTTCCTGTTGCATCGAATTATTGCTTCTCGTACAAACTGAAATGCGCTATAAATCGATGTAAAAATAATCCAACGTTTTTAAGAAAACTACAAATACTGAAAGTATTGAATGGATTCTTAATTTTCAACATATTCTCGAAACAGAAGGTATCATCTATTTAATTCATTTATTTTTTTAAAAAACTCGACAATAAAGGATTAACCTTTCAATTTCAATATCGCAATAAAACGAAAGAAAATGGGATCGACCTATTCAAGAAACATTGATCATGGACTATCACTTCTTGCGTATTTTTCTGTACCATTCTTCCTCGGAGTGTGAGAAGGGGGCAGGACGCTAGCGAGCGAAAAGGGGCGTCGTCTCCGGAGGTGTTTTCCTTCGCCTATCGTTAAAGAGAGCATTACCATGCGTCTTCCCAAATGACACCTTTTCTCAGATTTTTCTTCTTCTTCTTCTTCTTCTTCTTCTCTGTCATCGTATTTTTACTATTTATTCCTCTTTCCCCCTTGCTTCAACACCCAACGTATATGGTATCGATCGAATTGCTAGTAATTTGCCAAATAAACTCTTTGAAATGCACCAACTGATATTGAAGTCCATTTCGAAAGAGTATGAAGGAAAATATTCGTATTTTCTTAGTGCGTAATGTTATTTTGATATTTAAAAAAGTTACTTTTAAAAATCTGCCATAATTGAATATAACATCGTTTATGTGGTTCTAGTGAAAGTAAATTCTTAACTGTAAGGATCAAACATCCTCCAGCTCGTTTGGTATAGAGATTAGCGAGTGTTGTTGCACAGGTATCAAGTTCGCCTTCTGATTTCGCTTCGAATTTAAAAGATTCTGCCCAAAATAAGTCTTGCTGTCTCAAAATTAAACTTCAAAAGAAAAAAAAAATTCGTGCTTATAATTACTCAATGGTAGGTGATGTTTCACATTAGAAATAAATATTTAGTTTAAAATAGGTAAAAAAAAAAAAAAAAGGTTAAAAAAAGGAAATAATTAATCCAATCTGAAGACTTTCTCCTCAAATAAGAATTCAAACCAAGGTTTTTTTATATGATATGTTAGCCAACTGGCTCTGTATGCCTCTTAATAGCCTAGAATGCTCTAATAGGCTGAGTGGTTAGTCTTCAGATAATGTAAAGTTTGGTTCGCATAATAGATGGAGGCATTTCATTGTTTATACAAAATTGAGACCGACCATTCCGTGCTAGTGGTTTTTTCTTTTCTATATTTCGAAAATGGGGTCATTGCTTTGAATTATGCCATATATAATGAAACATGCAGTCGTTTGGCCTCCATATTCACCTGATCTTACTCACTGTATTAATTGCTTATAGAACACATTGAATGATACTTTTTTTTAATCACTATCATGATCCTACGTTTTTTGAAGTGACGCTCTACAGAGGGTGATTGAAAATTTCATTCTTCACCTCTGTACTATTAACCCATCGAGCGTCGGCTTTCTAACGTAAGAATGCTCTTAAAACGGCAGCGGTCAAAATAAAGGTTGAACACAATTTACAAGAGAAGAAATTGTCAGAACGTTCCTAAACCGGCATGGTGTGTTTTGCTTTCCCCCGAGCAGTAACAGCGGGGGGTAATCTACCCCGCTTTTTAACAATCATACCACCCGAAATACGAGGATTGTGTGTCCCAAGGAACAGAGTGACAACTTGAGTCGTAAATCTGTCGAAGCAGGACAATTACCGCGCGGTTTTTCAGATGAGAATTTGGTTTTCGTTCTGAGAACTAAGAGCTTCTCTTTTAATTTGTAATGTTTTCAGAAAATAGAATTTGTTCAAAAATAAATTTAAAAAATCCAGCAATATGATTAAATAAATTTGTGTAAAAAAATAGAAAAATTAATTTAATGAAAAATTTAGAGGAATTATCATTCATCAAATTGCATTACGAACATAATACTTTCTTTTTGCCAACACTCAGAGAATCTTACTTAGTTTTCCCCGATATTTAGTTTTAAGCAATTTGCTGGCATATTTGGCATTGGAAATTAAAATAAAAGCATATATATGGTACACTGATTAAAATAGAATTAAAAAATTTATTAATATTTTTTTAATACTTAATATTAAAAATACTACGTTCATTTTTGAAAATATATAGCTGTTATCAAAAATTTTAAAATAAAAATGTGGAATTTTTTTTTCAGTTTTTTTTAAATAAAACAATCTTTTGTCAATGTATAGCAAGTAAATATTTTAGTAATAATATGTTTATTAAAATATTAATTTGGATATTTTTGACTTATTATCTTATTTTGAAATAATTAAGATGTAAGTTGAGATAATAAGTTTTTAAAGTTAATTTTAATATTGAAATAAGAAAAAATAATAAAGCATCCATTTTTGAAAATGGCCTATATCGTTTAAAAATTATCATTTCCTTCTTATTTTTAGTAGGGGAATATTTTGAATGTCAATTTATTATATCATTCTTAAACTTGTCCCAATTATTTGTAAAAATTACTCACAGTTTGCGCAGTAATATTTTCATAAATCCATGCATTTCTCTGCCAACAAATATTGCTAAAAACCTTTTCTTCATTTTACTTACGCAATGGAATCAAAATTTCAATTGTACCCATTTTATTAAATTGCAACATTATGAATTTTTGTGAAACTTCGTAAATTGTGAAATCTTGTAGATAAAAAGGAGACAGCTGCAAGTATCGACCAATTAAAAATTACCCCTTTCAGAACGTTTCTTCCATGTTCATCGTGTTTGGATAATTTAAAAAAATTTCATTTACAATATTTCTCTGCATGTGAATTTCAAAAGATGGATGCTCACTAAAATAATAATAAAAAACACTTTAGAGTACGCAATCATAACTTCCGCAACGTTTAAAAACCGTGAGTGAAAAATTAGGTTTTTAGTTCATTGAAATAATAAAAATAATTGCTACAAATTTTAGTCCATTAATTAAAACAAACGAAAATTATAGATATTAATGAATCTATAATAATGTTGCCAGTCTGTGAAGGATGATCAGAGTTTTTCATTTAAGTGATCTTTTCTTCCAGTCGTAAAACTCAGATGGGAGAAAAGTGGCTTAAAAATGGCAATACAAAAATTTGAATACTGTGCTAAATCATAATTAATATATATATATATATATATATATATATATATATATATAACGAAAAAAAAAGATAAATACAGAGGATCGTGAATTTTTCATTATAGAATTAATTGGTAAAATCTGGGTTTGGGAATCATGTTGCTGTGGTAAAGCAGCAAGTTATTGGTGGTCTATTCATAGATGCATCATCGGAGTTCTCTTGATGTTAAAACCTTCTTATCATTTGTAATTATTTTTTATCAAAGCAAAAATAATATTCACAAATATCTTTTAAAAATTCAAAAGCTAATATTTTCGTAAATTATTAATTCTTAAAGCATGATAAAAATTTTAATTAAAAATTTTCCGTTGTAACTCGAAAAATAAATAAATTAACTAATTGGAAATTTGTGTACTAATTTATCTAATTGAAGTATATTTTACATCAATCGTGCAGATAATAAAATTTTTATTTTTCGCTTACAGATTTTTGTTGATGCCAAAAACCTCATCCCAAAAATAATACCATGTTCTGGCATGATAAAAAGGTCTTTCACATGAGGGCAAAGGGATCTCTAAATAAATCTTATCACTTTTATTTGCCTCTGCTTTCATACTGGTCACATGGTCAAATTCTAATTTTTCATTGGAAATTTTATAACAGTTTGACTTATGTAATCATTCAATAGGATTCTTATTTTTAGATTTTAATTCCAAAGGTTATTAATTTTTCCTGGCTATAATTTTCTTTTTGAAAGGTCTAGAAACTCGAGTGAAGTGCACTGCTTAGGAAACTTGAGTAGACCTTACGAATATTTTTTTTAATTAAATAAGTGTTGATTACCTTTATGAAATATATATCTTCGAGCTTTTTTAATATATTACTGAAATTTACTATTGATTTTTTGCACTAAATTTAATTAACATTATATTTATGCGAAAATTGTTGAGCTTAATATGGATTTAAATTCTAACGATTCTAGCTGTGATGAATTTATTTTATCTTCTGAAGATTAATACTCTAAATCGGAAAGTGAATCTGATGATGATACTTTAAATGCAGCTCGCTGTAGGTCTCCTATTGACTTGCAAACACCTACCAATGCTCCTCCAAATTTTCAATTTACTTCGACTCTTAGTATCAGTGCATGGGTAAAAAATTTCCCTTGGGACTTAGATGATTCGATGATGTTTTTCAGAATTTTTTTTTTCGTAACACAGTGATAAGTTATATTATGGAAGAAATAAATAAATATGTTGAAACCTTTTTCAACAAATCCAATTTGACACCATCCTTGAAAGTATTAAATTGGAAAAATACATATATAAAAAAAACTACATCTACTTTTTGGTTTCCTTTTACGGCAAGGAATAATGCCCAAATCTGCTGAAACATGGTACTATAGTATAAGATCTATTTTAAGCACATCTTTCTAGAGTTATTTTATTAGGCTTAAAATTTCTTCTAGACGACATTTTAAAATATTTATATGGTACTGATTATCAGCAGCAATGTTACAAATAAATAAAAACACTTTAATTTTTAATTTGTAATGGCATTCATTTACTTTAATTTTTAAGTATGCATGTAAATCAGTACTCATTATTAAGTTCTGAATTTGCAGCCTTGTAATAGGTTCAAATAGAATGTATGTAATTCAGCCTTTATTGCATTTATTTAATTTCATTAATATCTAAGACTAACTTTGTTTTAATGCAAAGTATTAATTGTAATTGGACATTTATTCATTATTATTATTAATATTATTAATTATTATTAATATTATTCATTATTAATAATTATTATTGACATTATTAATTATTATTATTCATTATAATTGGACATTTATTCATTTCATTATTCAAACCAATATGAAATTCAATAATCGAATTTTGTTGAATATAAATAAATGTTTATATAATAATTTTCCATTTATTATAAACTAGCCGCAATTGGCGACCAGTCGGTTCGTCAGTATTTATTCGGACAAAAGGGTTCGATGAATTTTAACTTGGTCTCATAATAAGTTTTTCAGCAAAATATTTTTTAAGCTCCAAATTTCGATAGTCATTTGATTCACTTGTACTATTATATAGGCCTTAAGCTGTCCTATCTTTGAACTCCCCGTCTCTCTTTGATTTTCTATCAGTGCACGCAAAATTCAGTTTTAAATTAAAATGGAAATGAAGCTTCCATTAATATAAAGATTTCTTTACTCAATCTAAGCATGTCTAAATAAAACTAAGAATTGAGAGCAGAGTAGTTGATGTTTTATGTTCACTACAGAAATTGAAAAGTTATAATTTTTTTTATAATTTATAATATCTCAAAGAATTGTTCAGCAAAAATTTCCCAAATTAAATGAAACATTCAGTTTTTAATTTTATTTTCAGATGTATATAAATGATCTCAATAATAATAATACATATTTTTTTGGTTTATAAATATATTAAAAAAATATGGTTTCAATTCCTTTAGTCTTATAGATACATATTTGTAAAATATTCTTAATATATTCAACTTCTCAGTAAATAAATAAACATTTCTATCTTCTTCAAATATGACTGATTTATTCAGTACTTATCTTCTTTATCAATTCTTGCAAATTTAGAACAATCATCCTTTTTATAATCTAAGCCAATTATTCTAGACTAACCATGATTGGCTTCTTTGAGATCTTGATAAAGTGATCTAAAATAGCCAATTTTTATCGAATAGTTATATTGAAATTTGCATAGATCGATCAGCTTGGATGATTGATTTAGTTGATTGGAGTGCCACTTTTTTTTATTTTAAGGAGGACTTATTGTCTGTAGAATATTTTGTTAAATATGATTCGCATAGCAGATGATATATGTAAAAACTTAAAAGTCGTAATTCATCACCATTTCTTCTCTCAATCTACTAATTTTATATTTCACTTAGACCATTTGTTAAGAGATGTATGTCTCTCCCAAAAAAATTAAGAAATTAGATGTTGGGCTCCGATTACAGAAGATACCTTGTAGATGTTAAACCATATTTTCCTTAAATAAAATTGTTTAATTGGATTAGTAATATATATATAGTAAAATATCACAGAAAACGTTTCCATGCATTTATTTCTCAAAAATACCATGTTTCATATTTGTTTCATTTTATGCAGACACGTGCCTAAAATGACATTTTTATATGTTTAATTTGGAATGATAGTTGATTTATTTTTTCTCACGTGAGAACATGATATTGTTTTGGTTAGAAAATTTTGATATCTCCGAAATATACGGGTAAATAATATTTTTATCTGATTTTACAAATTTTGCATTATTAATTTTTACATATGAAAGAAGATGCGTTTTCAAATAACTGACCTGGTTTTACCAGTATAGCTTTAAAATTGCGTATGCTTAACGTTGAAAGCAGATGCATTTTTATTTCGCATGATTCATTAAAATGTGGAGATAATTTACAATCACGAAGGCGAATTCTTTGATTTGCACAATATATCTCCTTCACATAAGTAAAAGTAACAATTCAAAACATGTCTTATTGTTTGAAAAATTTAAAAAAAAAAATCACGAATTCAAATATATTTTATTTCTACTTATTATCAATTGCTTTTTGTTCGTCGTTTCTTTGAAATGACGTTATCTTCGAGTTCGTTTAAGATTTCTTACTTTTTAATAAATAATCCCGCTCTCAGAAGATTATCATTTGGTGGTTTTCTAAAAATTCTTTTTCTGTTTTAACTGTCACACTTTTATAATATATTTTATTAAGTATTTTTATTCATTCTAATTCTTTAATTGAATTAATAATTTTGATATTGCAAACGATCAAGAAAATTTTTTTCTTACATTTATTGTTTAAAAAATATCACATTTCCTATTTGTTTCATTTCATATAATCAGGTAATGAAAATTATATTTTTCTGTTTTATTTTTGGTAGTAATTAACCTATTTTTTTATCAGAACTTCTGAAATCTATAGGCAACGTATTATTATAAGCTGATTTTTTTATATCCTCGAGAAGATTTTTTTTTATGCGAAATAAATTGTTGAAAAAAAAACGATTAAATTGAATGTTTAAAAATTCATAAAAAATACAGTTTTAATTTATAGGTCAAAGCATCAGTATCATTGAAAAGCTTATTTTTTTAGCTTTAACTTGATGCAAAAATCAATTTTGTACTGTAATATTTTCGGAAGTTATAGAGAAAAAACTTCAAAATTTGGCTTATTTTTTAATTAATTGACATTTTTTTTTAAAATAAAAAAAGGGGCTCTGAGGTGCACATTCCTGGCACCCTAGGTATACATTTACCAAATTTGGTAGCTGTTGGTCGAACGGTCTGTCTTCTACAGCGCCAACAC
>JAOUZG010043976.1:2087980-2107915 GCA_026289955.1 Argiope argentata | reverse complement strand
TTAAGGGAAATTAGAACTATGTGATCAGAATTATTATTTGAAACTGTCGTGAAACTGAAAGCAACTAATTAAAAAAAAGATTAGTGCAATATAATCCAAGATAATTTTTAAATATATGTATAGTTACATTTCAAAACTAGTCAGTGGTGTAGGACCTTGTACAATCACACCATTCACTTGTCCTGCAAATCAGTCCTGCTTTTAGATATAATTCCTGCCATCTGAACAGGATTTAAATTTGAAATTTGTCTCAAAATACCTTTTGATTTACTTGCCCTAATAAACCTAAATGGCCTGACATCATATACAATTATCTATTTCTATATTTTGATTTACTTCAGTTTTATGTGGATTATTTAAAAATTATTAAATCTATTATTTATCACTTAAATTTTTCAAGTAACCACAATCTTAAGATGACTGTAACTCAGTCTTCTGATGTCAACATTATAATATTAAAGATGGAAAGATATTCCTGCCAGAAACATCCTTAAACAATGTTACTAATTTTTTAGTGTATTTTTTGACAGAATGTTAAATATTACTTTCATTACTATGTAGTATATTGTGCAAAAAAAAATTAATAATATGTATACACAAACTATTTGAATTCTGAGGTTTTTGTTCTACATATTTTATTTATGTAAAATATTTCTTAAAAGAATTTAGTGTTTTTAAAGTTTTCTTAATAAATGAAAAAAAGCTGTATCAAATAGTATTTAAGTGCTGGGAAGGTTAAAGAAGAATTTTATATTATATTTTATTTCATTTTTCACATATGTGAAGTATTATTAGAAGAGCAAATAATTAAACAGTATCTTGAAAGCTTGTTTATAATTTAAAGATTTATCCGACTTACAGAAAGAAAACAAAAACCACTTTTGTAATAAAAATCAGGGGAGAGAAATAGTATTTATAGATGTCACTGAGATAAGTTAGAGAAAAGAATAAATCAATATATTAATGTATAATGCATGGAATACAAACTTGAGTAAAATATCAATTCATTTGCTTGATTTGTAACTCTACAGGTTGCATACTTATGACAGAATAATGGCATATGAAATATAGTACCATTATAATGTTTGGAATATTAATGAGCTTACTGAAAAAATGACATGTTAATTTTAACTTCTTTTAATCAAGTTTTATTATTATAAATTTATATTCTGTCAAATCTGTATTATATGTTTTATCTAGATTTTTAAAAACATAAATCATTGATTAGGAATTCTTTTTGAAGTGCTAATATTGTGTTGTATTACAAAATTATATTAGTCTTTGCATTTTTCACCTGCTCTTTAAATGTATTTAAAATTTTGGGATACCCTGTATACATACCATAAAGATTAAGTGTGATCTCTTAATATATCTATCATGACTTTGCTTTTGATCTGTAGCAAAATGTAATGTCATTACATATCATTATATAATCAGTTGTGTATCAAATAATGAATCTTAATTTGTCATAGTAAGAATTTTCTAAAAGTAAAACTATTTCAAATTTTGTATGCAATTGGCTTATTATGCTACCATTTTAGGCCGTAAACCTTTAACTGTATCAGAGATTAAATACATTATTATATCATTTTTTGTGGGAGGGAGGGGGGTTCTTTTATTTGAAATTTTATTTATAATTTTTTATCCTTCTGCATCAAATGTACCCAAAGGGCACCTTTTAGTCACATTTGATGTATTAGAACTTCATGTATTTATTTTAATTTATTGTATTACTAATTGACTTATCACAATGCTTTTTTTGGGGGGGGGGGTCTTATCATATATAAGTAGTAGGAAATAATTGAAACCTTGCATAATATATACTGCTTTTATGTCTAAGGAGTTAAATATGTTATAAATGCAAAAATGTTTCAAATAAATGTGTACCCAAAGCATTAAATTTATGATTGAATATAATGCTACAAGACATTTAAAAAATAATTTTCTCTTTAAAATGTCTCATTTATTATTGAATGATTTATCCACAAATTTTACTTACCCACTTCAGTATCGTTGTCATGGAAGTGAAAATTTAAAAATTGTCTTTATACATTTTCTAAACCTCAAAATAATCTGCTTATCTTTTAGCATTACAAAAATTTAACAAAACTAAACTGATTTCTGTATCATTTTTCTAGATGGTGATCTATATGTAGCAACTGTAGCTCAGTTTACTGGAGCTGATCCACTTATTTATCGAGAGCCTTTGCGAACAGAACAGTTTAATTGGAAGCATCTCAATGGTATTGCACTAATTATCATCAGTTGTAATTAATTTCTTAGAAAAGTTGCTTTTATATGCCTACATGCTTGTTTTTAATTCTTTGTAGCTCCAAATTTTGTTAGCTCTGTGCACCATGGTGAATTTGTATATTTCTTTTTCCGTGAAACTGCAGTAGAATACATCAATTGTGGCAAGGTAAATAATCTTGAAGTTTTCACAGCATAATTTGGCCATCTCTTTTTTGATATATTCATTCCATAAATTTTAATAAATATTTATCTTATTTTAAAATTATTTAATACGGAGAAATTATGTTTTCCCATTATAAAAATTTTTATGAGCAGGATTAACTACTTTTTGATTTTAAGAATGATAATAACAGTTTAAAAAAATTATCACTGAAAGATGTTCTACATGGAAAAATCTTTTTTTATCTATTCATTTTTCTAAAGAATTTTATGAATTTGCTTTATCATGTGACACAATCCCTGTTCTCTTGAAAATTCATTAAAAATTCTGTCTCATTCATAGCCCCAGCATTATGATGTGACTTTTTGTCTTGAAACTGCTTTTCAAACCTGAAAGAGATAGGGCTGAGATTTCTAATTTATGCTGTTATCAATTAATAATTCATTCCTTATTTCCTTATTTTACGAATTTGATTTTAAAGTTAAATGTATCATGTATTTTATGCCTTTAAACGTTGATATTTTATATTTATTTCATGCATGTCAGAATTTGAAAAACAAAAATAGTGCAATAAACAAAATTGTATTTCTTGACTACAAATGGAATTTTCTTTGTGACTTATTTCGCTCAACAGTCAACTTTAATGTTTTACAAATTATTTGAAATATTTTCATTATGATGATTTTACTTCATGTTTTAGGCTGTCTACTCAAGAGTTGCCAGAGTTTGTACTAATGACAAAGGAGGTCCTCATAAATTCCGAAATCGATGGACATCTTTCTTGAAAGCAAGATTAAACTGTTCCATGCCTGGAGAGTTTCCATTTTACTTTAATGAAATTCGTAAGTATATCTTTTATTTTAATTGTATTGCAAAATGCTAATGTTAAATTTTAAAAATTGGTAATTTTTCATTAATTTTAATAATTCAAATATCCATTTTTGATTTAATGATTTACTGTAATTGGGTATTGCAACAATTCTTTCTTGTTAAGTCCTCCTATTCGTTAATTGGACAGATTTTACTGAAGTTAAATTTTTAGCTCTTTCTTCATCTCTGTTTCTTTTGATTTTTTTGCTGTATACTTTTTCATTATTTGTATTTTTGCAGAATCTACAACCAATGTGGTGACTGGAAAATATGGTGCTAAAGAGGCTCAGTTGATTTATGCAGTTTTTACCACACCTCCGTAAGTTCAAATTTCACCATGTACTTTACTTTAGCCGCTTCCTTTCTTTGAATGATAAATTTTTATAAATATTTGATACAATGAGATTTTCACTGTCCCTGTATGTTTTTAGGAATAGTATCAGTGGCTCAGCAGTATGTGCCTTCAGCTTAGAAGATATATTCCATGCATTCAATGGCCCTTTTAAAGGGCAAGATGACATTAATGCAAATTGGCTTCCTGTAGCAAGTACGAAAGTACCAGAACCACGTCCTGGGCAGGTATAGCAAAATCTTGATTGCTATTAAAATTCAACAATACATTTGTTTACATCAAAAACAAAATAAACGTAGCTACTCGGTTTGTTAATCATGCAACTGCTTTAGGTTTCTTTTTTTTAAAAAAAAAATCAAAATCTGCACAATATGCAGTGTTTAGAGATTCTACATATTTTTTTAAAAAAAAATTATAACATCTATAAATATTTTAAATAAAGGACTTGTTGATATATTTTAATAGTTCACAAAACATTCTTATGAACTGTGAAATCGATGTAAGCCTTAGTATATATTAAAGTTTTTAATACATTGAACCTTATGTATCTTTATTTTTCCACAGTAGATTGTGTTATGTTCATTTACTCTTATGTTAAACATATCTCTTATTGTTGGTGATTATTAATTTGGCTACTAAAATAATATTTTTTATCATTCACTGTTTCTATTCATCATACTATTTCAATGCAGATGCTTACTTAAAATTAGCTATTTTCTAAACACTTGAATTCACATTTAATTTAATATTTCTGCACATTTTCATTTTCTACCCTAGAGTCCATATGTGCCACATTTAAAATTCTTATTCAATTAATTTCTAGTGATTCCCTACTGAAACTATTAATCTGAAGATGTGTTTCAATTCTCTCATTCCCAACTGTCTGGTCAGGAAGTTAACAAATAAATCTTGATCTTTGCTAAAAATCTAACTCTTTTTCTTCTTTTCTTTTTTTATCTTGAAGGTAAAACAAAGCTATGCTTTCTAATTACCTTATTACCTGTTTTCATTCCGGGAAATTACATCTCATTATTTATGATATTTCATTTCTAAATATTGGTTTAACATCATTAAAGTAATTTAATAAAATAATATGATCATTTCACAAATCATCATTGGTATATTTTTCTCAATACTTTCTTTCATGTCCATTGGTTTTTATAGCATTATAGTTACATTAATTTGAAAGAAAAACTTATAACATATCTGAATTATAAAGACTTTTTATACTATTTTCTATATTATATTTCATAGCTTGAAATTATAATCTGTATTAAAATTCTGTTTCACTCCTTGTTTAGAATTCTACACAATTTAACATATTGAATCTTCATATGTAATTTTTCTGCTTACAGTGCGTCAACGATTCTCGAACATTGCCTGAAGTGACTGTGAACTTCATAGAAAGCAACAGTCTTATGGACAGAGCGGTGCCTTCTTTCTGGAATCATCCAGTTGTGTTGCACACAGTATTTCAGTAAGCAATTTTCTAGTTAGCAAACAAAGTAATGAGTTACTAAAAATTCACATTTTTCTTTTATCTGTTTTCCTCATTTAGATATATATATATATTTTAATTTCCAGGTATCGTTTCACTCATATAACTGTTGATCCTCAAATAGAAACAGCTGATGAAAAGCACTATGATGTATTATATGTTGGAACTGGTAAGATTTCATTTTTAATTAGCCAGCAGTTTTCAAAATAGTTTTCTCTTTTGAGTTCATGAGAAGAAAGCTTTTTTAAGTTGAATTTGTTGAATGAAAACCATTTTTGCTCTATTCAGATCCGAGAATTGATAATTTTAAATTTTTAATGCTATGGCAAAAAAGTTGATAAAGCCAGTTATGATAATGAAATATTTTGTTTTAAAAATTTACAGTATAGATATATATAGATTTTTAAGAGAATTATTTTGTAAGTATATGATAAATTATTTCTAAGCTAATATAATAATTCTGTTTCTGCAAGAAATTCATTCATTCTGAATTTAAATTTTAAATTATTTTAAAATCTCACTTTGTATAAGAAAAATGCTAATCTCTAATCAAATAGATTTTAATTCAAAAAGATTGGCATGGCTCAAAGGGGAATTCAATCCTTTTCAAATAAATTACTTATGCATGTGAAAAAATTATTATAGAATGTTAACAGAACTGCTAGAATTTCCTTCAAATATTTTTTTCTATCATATATTTATTCACAAAGGAAAGTAGAAAGAAAGCTATCAATTTCACCTTGATTGTAGACAAAAATTGCAATGTTTATACTTTTATGATTATCATCATTATTATTGTTATTACTTATTTTAGTTATGAAGTATAAATTAGTTTTATTTGGAAGCTTGTTTCACAGAAGTTGCATCTCAAAATTAATATTACTTTATTTAGAAATCAATAAGAAATTTGTCTAGATATTCAAATTTTAAATCAGCAGTGAATATTTTTCTTCATTTAAAGAATCAAGCACTAGTTTTGTTACTTGCAAATATTTCAAATTTCATTTACTTGAGATTGCCTTATGTTTTTACCAGATATATAATATTATGATTCCATTAAATGTCAACTATTCATTTACTGAGAATGTCAGTTTTTATTTGATTTGAACTGTTTAAAGATATCAAATATTTTCTTCCATTGAAATTTACTTACTTTCTATTGAAAATTAGATTTTTGCATTATTTTATACACAAACTAATAGTTGATTTTTATTTCATTGCCTAATTTGTTAGTGCCCGTTTTTTTTTTTTTTAAAAAAGAAAACAGGATGATTTTGCAAGTTATAATTCTTTAAAAATCAATCAAATGTTAATGCATATGATGCAATAAAATTTGTTTTTAATTATTTTGAACCACCTTATGTTTAGAATTTTATTTTCTTCTTCATCTAATGCTGATTGTTAAAAAATAATTCTTAATATATATTTTCTCAGTTATTGAGCAAAATTTTTCAAATAATTTAATATAATTATTTTTCCCATAAAGATGACTTATTAGTCAAATGATGAGTGTCTATTGAAAATATCTTTATATGACTATTATTAACATTGTTCTTTTTCAGCAGAAAAAAAATTTGTAAAGTTTTAATGTACAAATTCATCATGCTGATTTATCTAATTATATTATTTGAACTTTAGATAATGGAAAGGTTCTTAAATGCATCAATGCAGGCAGTGAATCCAAAACAGGGAAAGTGATACCTGTAGTTATTGAAGAATTCCAAGTATTCCAACAGTTGCCCATTACAAATCTTATGGTGTACCATACCCCATCAGATGCAAAACTTGTTGTTGTTTCACGGGAAGAAATTAAAACCATACCACTATATAACTGTGATCATTATGCCAAAACTTGCCGGTAGGAGTTTTGATCTTTTTCAAGAAGTATTTTTGTTGAGATTTTTTTAATATAGATACTGATATGCAATTAATATTTTCTTATTTTTTTCTTTAATTTTGGCTGGTGATTCAGTATGTTCATTTTATCTTTAAAAATTAAAAATATAACATTTAAGTTTTATTATGTATAAAAAATAATTTATTTTGTAATAAAGGTTTACTATTCATACCATTTTGTAAAAGAGTCTTTTTAACTATCCTTTTATTAGGAAAGATGGGGGAAATATAATATGTAATAATATAATAGGAGACAAATGTCATTATATAATATTTTGTATGTATGTAATATCATGCAACAAATGAGAAATGTCTTTAAATCATGGTTTTGTTCTTTTTTCTTTGATTATCAGGCAAAAGATTTGTCTTTTTTAGAAGCTTTCATAGGCTCATTATTTAAATCATGACAAGAAATAACAAAATTCTCAACTCCAATGCTAAAAATAGAAAAGCTTTAGCTAGTGTATTTAAAAAGAGATTTTACCTATATCTAGATTGGCTTTTGTTATAGGCAGCATGTTGTGTTTATGTTTATACTGTGTGGCATCATGTTTAGCTTAATATTTGACTTTTTAAATACAGAAGCTAACTTCTACAAAGCATGAAAAAAAAACCCAAATCAGGTCAAATCAAATTTTGAATGTTTAAAAAATTAATTTTAAGAATACAAATGAATTAATTTTATTACACATATTACATCAATATCTTTTGCTTTAGAATTTTGGGAGAATGCTGAAACTAATGTTGCATTTAAAATTTTTGCCTCACCCATCTTTTGAAATTCAGCTCCCTCTCCTTCCCAAAAGAATGAATTACAATTTTCATAAATATTGTTTTCAGATTACTTTGAACTTAAATTCAGCTCAGAGAATATAATAATATTTTTTTCACAATACTTTTGTAGGGAATGTGTTGCATTGCAAGACCCATATTGTGCCTGGGATAAATCTAGAGGTGTCTGCACCAGTTCCCGACAGAGGTAAGAAAGTAATAAAATAGTAATTTAAAAACTTCATTATACTGCATTGGGAAATCTACGAATGCTTGATTGACAAATTTTGGCGCTGTAAAAATAATGTTGGTGGTGGTGAAAATATTAAAGTAGTATTAATCTTCATAATATTATGCTTTAAATATCACAAAAAAAAATTTTTTTTTCTATTTTTATTTGTTTTATTTGCAAATATGATAATTCAAAGTATAATTATTTCAGCTATTCTTAAATATCTTGGAATATGTTTTATTTGAAAAATTTCAGATAAAAATAACTAACAGTTAAAAATTTTAATCATTTGTGTACCTTTTGTAGAAAGTTATGCACTAGTTATCAGTATCTTTGTGGATTTTTTAAAATAATATATTAGAAAAGGTATGTAAAAATTGAATTTAATGTTTGAAGTTAAATATATAATCTTTAAAGCTGTTGCCTATAAAGTTCTAAAGTAATTTAATAGTGTTTTTTAAAGTGTGCATATAAGAATTATTGTAATACATTTTGTGTACTTAGTTTGTACAATGAACATTATGAATAAATAATACAAGAAGCTTTTAAAACAAATGTATGATTTCTTAATTTAAATGTATGGTTAGGGTACAGGGAACAGTATTATTTCTAAAACCTTGTAAATAAAAAAAGTATGAAATTTTGAACATCTAATTTAAAGATAATAATAATAATAAATATTGGAATTAATAAAATTGGAAAAAATAATATTATTTGATTAAATAAAAGTTCTTATTGTATTTCAGCTTTAAGTAAAAGAAATTTTAATCTATTGAAATTAGTGTTAAAAGAAACTTTCTTGGACAATGTATAGTGCTAATAGTTTTGCCACTACTCTTATTTCCTTTAATGAAATACTGGTGCAGTTAATTAATGGCTTATTTGCAAAATTTTGAATATTTAATAGGTTGTGGAAACGAGATGGTTTCGTGCAAAATGTTGAAGAAGGGATTGATTCAAGATGTCGTGAAGGTAGCCATTTTTCCCATTCTAAATAATTTATTTTCATTAATTGTATGTAATAAAATATTCATGTATTTTGTATAGTAAACTGTTTCTTCCCCTTCATTTTTTAACAGAGGTAAAGTAGGTATTTTATGTAATACTAAAGATAAATTTTTGAATTACAGTTATTCTTCAGATGTTCATCTAATGAGAATTTGATTCTTTAAATATGATATGAATATTGAAATAATAATAAAACCAAATCATAGAAAATTTTATGAGAAGTTGCAGCTGAAATGTGAATATGTAGAAATCTTGTTATGCTAATTGAACTGAATGAAACTTTTTTCTTCCTTATATGAATAAATACTGTTTCAAATGTAAGTCAACAAATTTTATCCAAATATATCGACTTGTCTTATTTATTCATATAAATCTCCAAAATGTAGATTTTCTAGATTTTTTTTTTTAATGACCCAAGATGAATCAGAAATGTAGGCTTGTAATCTCGGCTCTATTAACTTCTAAAAAAATTTATTGTATTCTACTTCTGAAACATTGTTATGGAGTTTTGCAATTTTCTTTATCCATTTGCAACACTAATACCTCCTTACATTTTACTTATCAGTTTGCATTTTTCCCCTTTTCCACAAAATATGTTTCTTGTGATTAAAAATACATTTATTACCAATATTCATGTACTTTTTTTATTCATTTAAGGCGAACATATTTTTAACATTTTTCAAAGGCACAGAAAAAAAAATTTCCCATGAAAATGATGCTAATAGGGAGGGTGGCATATAAAGCTAAAGTGTGAGGGGGGAGGAAACATCCTTACTCCATAAAATCATCAAAGGTTTATTACTTACTTGATGGGGGAAAAAAATTTAAAATACTATTTTCATGGACAAACACTTATTATAAAGTTAGAAAAATGGTAGCATTGGCAAATGACCTATAGGAATGAATCCTGCAGTTAATCTTTATTTTTATTGTTACCTGAAATATTTGTATCCTACTAGGAGGGCGTTCTCCTAATGGTGGTACTACTCCACAACGTTCACCTCACCATTCGGCGAGTCGTCATGATACTGCAAGCAATGGATCGCCACCGGCTTCTTCTTCCACCACAGAAACAGAAGACGAACTCAGTGAAGGTAAACTCTATGTCCTCTTGTGTGGCTTACTCAATAGTCTGGGTTTAGAGCCACTTGATTGAAGCATGGCGCATCTGTTGGTCAAGTGGCGATGCAAAACCAGTTTTAGCTGCGTCCTGCCTTCGAATAGCATGCCCTGTGTGCTCAAAAATTATATATATAAAAAGAAAAAAAAAGAAAAAGCTGCTAAATTGTAATGCTTGCCTGTTGAAAAAAACCTGCTGTTCAGTTGTAATAAGTGGAAAATGTGTGTTGTAGAGTTGCATTTGTGTTTGTATAGTTAGGATGTATATATTATATATATAATAACACTGAAGGCATATAAAGTAATTTTTTTCCTATTTTATACTTGGATAGTGGCAATGGCTGCTGCCTCATTGGAAATCTTATATACATTAATTTTTTAATAAAAAGCAACAGAACATCAGTATTTATAAAAATTTAAGCACAGACTAAAATTTTAATTAATTTGCTCTTAAATAGAATCTAATTTTATATAGTTGATTTATTTTAATTAATATTGTACAGTTATTTTTATCAGTTTGCTACTTTTGATTAAATTTATCAATAAAATGTTTGAAGTAAATGATATTTTTTAAAAGAAAAGATTTATGAAGTTGAACAAATTTATTTTTCAAAAGGATATTTAATAATTATTTTTAGGTCAATAATGCAGTATTAATTTTATGATTTTTCTCTCTTATTTAAATGTTCTGATATCCACACTGCATATTTATCTATTTTCTTCAAAATCTAACATAAATATTGGTATCGTTTAAATGTGTGCGGATAAAAAAAATTTATCTTCATATATTTTCTAATTTTATCTTGTGTTTTCTTTTGTTGGATAAAAAGTTGCTGCTATTTAAAAAATTTTTAGATTGTTTTACTGTTATCTTAAAATTAGAAAATATAAAAAGAATATAGAAACCTTATTGTGATATAGAAGTTGGGGAAATGGGTATCACTTTCAACATCACAATCATATAAAAGCAATTTTTTTTAATTGAGATTGGGGAGAGTTAATTCTGCAACATGAATGAAAGCAATCTGACTACAATATAACACTTTTTATATGAACTTTTTCTTTAATGCATGCATCCAAAATCAAAACTAACTTATAACATTTCTAACCTTACTCTTATTTCTGTGAAATTTATCTTAAGTTCATTTAAAATAACAAAAATCTAATTTTAATAACTTCTGCCATTGTGTCCTGTCCTGTGTTGTCCTGGTGTTCTGTTGTGCTTGCTATGGGCAGGAAGCAGCAGCCGGCCACCATGAGGGCATGGAGCTTACTGTCCACGAGCCTTCGTACTAAACAATAATTGCATGATGACTCTTTGCATGATTCTATATACTAAACTAACTTAATATGCTGTCATTTTATAGGGATTTTCTACTTGTCTTGACGATGTAGATTTTGTGTTAGATTTTTTTTATATGCACTGCTTAAATATTTAAAATGTGTAATCTAGTATCATTGTGAGTATGATCTTAATGGAATACATAGATTAACAATATCATATGAAATATATGAATATCTTGTAATCATACTTTACTGTTGTATTTAAGATTTTATTCTTAACAATAATTTACCCTGATTAATAAATCTAGTCATTTTTTATGAAAAAAGACGGAATTGTATGAAATTGGGTTTTGTTAGAGGATTGGGGGCATTTGTATTAAAATTTCAAAATATCTTATTTTTTTTATTTTTAAAATAATTTATTACATTTTAATATAATTATTAATATATATTTTTTAAAAGTATAGCTGTAAGAAATTGAGTTTTCCCTGCTGTCATTATGAATGTTTGAAAAATCATTTCATATTCCATTTAAAGGTTGACTGCTTATAGTTTTTTGTTTCTAAAAGTAAAATTTTAAATGCATCCTATGAGGTGAAAAATAAAGAATAATGGTATTAATATAAGAAAAAGGAAATGCCTAGATATTTACCATTTTCACGTTTCCAACATCAGGTATAATTTTCCCTCTTTTTTAAGAAAGGAGATCTGTTTGAATTTGTTGCCAAATATTATTTAAATATTTGCACCCCATCTCCACTCCTATGCACCCTTTTATCTGATGCTAAATTATTGATTATGAAATTCTTTTTGGCAAGTAAAGTTTTCTTGTTTGATATTTTAAAGATAAATATTTAGTTACTGACATTGTATTTTAAAACATGAAAGTAACTCCCCTTCCCCTCCTTCCTAAGTAGGTGTTAAAGGTGTGTTCTGTATTGAAGTTAGTCTCTTGATCTGCTACCAATTTAAATGCTTTAGAAATGTTTACATTTCAATATATAGCCTTTTCAAAGATATTTTGTTATATGCCATGAAGATAAAGTTAAAAATCACTGCGGCTTTGACATTATAATAGAATCTTTTTAAGATATCCAGACAGTAATTTTAGAAAAAACGTGGAATTATCTTTTTAAACAAGTTCTAATCGTTTTTTAATAACAATAATTAACTTATATGCTGCTTGTTTTTTTTTTTTATAAAAAAAAAAGGATTGGTCCCCCCCCATTTTCAATTTTTAAAATTTTGTAAAAATCCGTTTGTTATAATGTTTTTTATTAAATTGTATCAAATTATTGTTACTTAACTTCCTGTTTGATTTTGGAGGGAAATTAATTGTTCCAGGCAACCAAAATTTTTATCCCGCAGGTGGCACGGCAGGAGCCTCCAGAGGTCATCAGTACATGTACACTGCAGAAACGCTTGCTATTGCTGTGACGACCAGTATCGTGTCATCATTGGTGGTTGGCTTTATCAGTGGCTACATCTTCAGCCGCCGCTGCAAGTCTGAAGAGGTGGACTCGCCCTATGATGATTCTCACTACTTGGAACAACGAGGCAGCTGTGACACACCCCACCTCAACCACACAGAAGGTTTTTTGTCACCTACCACTAACAAACCCATCAACCTCGTCCTCAATGTACCTCCAAAAAACGGGAATGGCAAGAGTGCTAACAGCTCAGCTGACAACAGACCTGTTCAGAAAGTGAAAAAGATTTATTTATAGTCTCTCTGTGCTCTCTTGAAATAAAAATGAACGGAATCTATTTCATCACTTCGATCGTCCAACATTCCATATTCATGCTGGTGTTTGCTAGTTCGTTAGCTGTTCTGTCTCATCGAAAGCAATGATTCAGTTGTGCATGCAGTATGGAGGTAGTTGTGTGCTGTGTTTGGCCCAACAGCATATTGTGTACCACTCCAATAGTTGACTCCAGTGGTTCATGTTGTTTTTCTTAGTTTAAGGATTCCTACTTGGGCTGACATTTTGTTCCGAGGTTCCTTCTCACCACACAACTCTAGCTGTAGTCTTTAAATAATGCAGCGCCCAATTGAGGAACTGTACTTCGATTCAGAATGATGCACGAAGGTGGAGATTTCGAAGCAGAGCTTCAAAGCAATGTCATCAAGTGCGTCTCTCATCGGAGCAGAACCGTTTTCATCGGACTCTTGATTCCACTCTTTCAATATGTACTGTGGGGCTTATTTAAATGCTCATCTTTTACATTGTGTGACAAATATCAAAAAAATTGGATTTTTACAGTATTAATTTAAGTTATGGATGCATTTTTGAAGAGTCAGAAGAAGATATAAGTGCACACATGTGAAGGCATTAAACTGAAAATTTATTAACTTTTGCCACCTTGTGCCACTCATTGATGCTGTTAATATCTGCACCTGTTAAAGTTTCCAGTGTGCTTATTTTATTTATAAATTGTACATAGGAGCACTCTCTCATATTTGTTTTAAACTTTTCTTTGATTACACCTTGTACATTTGTGTTTAGATCATTTTTTATGTGAAATGTTATGTGTTTTTGATTGCAAACTGAGCTTTTTATTTTGTGACTACAAAAATAGGCTATTTCAGTATTGTAAAATCTTAAGTTCAGTTGCACTTTTGGTTTTAGTAAATAATTTTAATTTAAAGCACGTTTAAAAATTGCACTGTCTGCCGTGACACTATGATCTGCTGTGGCCTTAGATTTTATCATACTGTTATAAAGAATAGTTTTAAGAGTTAATATTTCAAGATCACTGGTTATGTAATTTAGAGTGGTAAAATTCTTCCACAGAACTGATATTTATAGCTAAAATTGTGCATTTTTCTCTAAAGAGAAGGGAAAGTGCCATTTTTTTGTATTTTTCATAATTGTCCTTTGTGTTTAATTGAACATTGTATGTTACACATACCTCAGTGCTTCTACGATATGATCTCAAATGAGTGACTAACCAAAGGACTTGGAGCAACAGAATTATAATTTTATTGTTGAAAAAAATGAAACTTGTACAGACAGACATTTGAAAATCTGCTTTCTTTGTGCGTGCGATGTTTCAACCATCGAATGCAAATTGATTAATTATATATACATATATATATTATACTCCTGTACATAATTGAATATCTTGTCTCAATTATTTGTAATTTTTAAGGTGCCCAGTCATAGATTACTCTATTCGATCTTGCTCTCTATCTCTCTTTAGAATGTTTAGGTGGCCCATAACCCTCTCTATACCAGAGTCCATTGAGCCTAAACATGTAATTCACCATGAACATAACAACATCGCCTTGTGCGTTCATCTGGACATATTTCTGATGATTCACTCAAGAATTTAGGGAATTTGAAATTTCTTCAATAAAAGAGTGAAAAGTAAAGATGCAAATCTGTTTTTTCTAGCGTAACTAAAAATTTGACTTGTAGTTTTCAGAAATTGCAAACCAAAATCGCTTTGTGGATGCTCCCATTAAAAAATAAAAAATATCAAACTGACATCAGTCCATATGTATTCAATGTCTGTCTAACCCAAACGCGCATGTTAACTCTTTGTACTTCAGCATACTCTAATTTATGGGCATAAAGAGCAGTGATGCCAAACTATTCTCTATCCGATCTTGTGGATATTTTGTAGATGAAATTCGTTTTTCTAAGTTCAAATTACTTTTTTCGAATCTCAGGTTGAATATAATTTATTTTACCTGTATATACTTTTTTCCAATGCTACCAATTGATGCATATATTTGTATTATGTTTTATTTTTAGCAGGGTCAGAATTCGATGAAGAAGTTTGCTAAATTTTATCTCGAGAATTTTCTATATCAGTAGTTGGCTGCCTTATTCCCATTTCAATACTGTATATTAAATTAGGAATGCATTACTCATGATCCTACACCATTTTTACTTTTTTTATTTATGGTTATGTGAAGTGTATTGTAAAAAAAGGGGGATTGTTTTTTTGTGGCATTTGCAAAACAAATAGTGACATTATTTGTATTTTTTTCCCACAGGGCATTTATTTTTATTGAATGAAAAATATTTTTGTAGAATTGTTATATTCTGTGACTTCATGAATGATTCTCTTTGTAAAATGCAACATTTCTATACATGTGTGCAAGAGCTACACTTCTTTTCATGTTATTTTTTTGTATGCTATTGAATTAGGAGGTTATTTACTGTCGAATTTTTCCAGCCAGTTATTTTGACTGCCTTTTAAACATGGAGAATCTATCAAACAAAATCAATTATTAAGAAGTTTTCAGTTTTTATTTATTTTCTTAAATTTCAGAAACAATGTATGTGCATTCAACATAAATATACTAGATAATTTTTGAGTTTAAAATTTCTAATGAAGAAAGATCTTTAACATCTCTTATTTAGTGGAAACAAAAACATAGAATTTGTTGAAATTAAAGATTAAGGAATATGACTATACATAATTGCTCTTAGAATGTTATGTGAAACAAAATATCTTTAAATTGTATATTAATATTTCAGTGCAAAAAATTATTATGGAAAATAACTTTCTGTGATTTTATTTCATGTCTGTAAGAAGAAAATATGAAATTTCTTATGCATTTCTTTAGATAAGTTGGAGCAAGTACTAGTTTTGGTACTTTTTGTAAAATACCTCTATATAAATTATTCTTACTTTCTCAGTTATCACTTTAAATTTTAATTATCCACTTTAATGGTGGTAAACAAAATTATTAGTTTACAAGAGATAAAAAAAAATAATTTTTTTATAGGCTTCTGTTGTTAATATCCTGAAATCTTTTTCATTCAATAAATTTTAAATGCTTTTGGATGTTGAAGAATCTCTTTAACTATGTTTTAAAAATTCAGAATTCTTATAGATTAGCAAATTTCTATCATTGTTCAAAGTTTTATTTTTGTATGACTTAAAATCAGATGAACTCTTTAGAAGTATTCGATTTCTTCCGAAATTGCAATATTTCAATATGTTTCAATTGTGTAAATTTATAATTTTGAACAAATTGTATCTTTTAATGCTATGTTTTATTTATGTCAATTTTTTTTACTATACTTTTAAAATTAATTTGTGAAAATGTTCAGAGTCATGAAATTTTTTGACCTTCTGATGCTATGCAAAACAGTGCTTGTTTCTTTTCTTGTGCAAATTGTTTCTGTGAAACGTGACGCTTCCATTCAATTGAAAAAATTCTGTTATGTTGCAGTGGAATACAAAAGAAGCAAAGAGAGCCCATTGTACAAAAGTGTATAGTGTGCGCATACTGTGCGATGAGTCAGTAGGTCTTGATTCCCAACCTGACCACTCTCTTCCTTTATTGTGAGAGGAGGAGGCTTAATACTCTATGGGAACTATATTAAAATAGACTTTGGAAAAACACTTTACTTATTTGTCTCATTTATTGGCTCATTTTTTATTATTAAAAGACCACAAGCCAAGTATTTTATCTAGAATATTCATTAGATTACATACATTTAACAAAGCACTAAATTCAGATTCTGCTTTAGGACATCATTGACAGATTTCCAATAGGGTTACAAGATTATAGGCATATAAAGCTGACATATTACAAAATGTGTTACTGGTTCCCTATTTGATAGCAAATTCGTAAAAGATACAAATCCTATAAATTATAAAATATTGATGAAATGTTAGTTGAATTATTAAAAACTTTATTTAATGAACTAAAATATAATTATTTATAAAATGTTAGAATGTTAATTAGGCTTTTAACTGCTTATTTTATATTCCATTTGTAAAATGATAATTAAATGTTTTTATTTGTTAGTAGTGAAATTATTAATTATTATTTGTTTTTTTAAAGATTAAAATGGGGTCTTAACATGATATCATGTACACTTTGTTTCATTTAGTTATATTAACATCCCGTTTCAAAGAAACACTAGGGCTATTTTGAGACAAATCTCGTAATTTTAAAATGCTGTGAAATGACAAGGGTGACACTTGAGCTGCTCCCCCTTCCACACCAGCCAGAGAACATTTGGCCAGGATATTTAACGTGCAGCAGACCCACTTACACAACATTTCTTTGGCGGAATCAGATCTCGAATCGGTTTCCGGTCTCTATGAACACTTTGTATTTTAAAATTCTCTTGTTGTTGTTGTGTTTCGCTTTACAACGGAAGGAGAGGTGCAATAGCTTCTGAGGGGATGGTAAAAATCTGACTTCTAGCTCACAAATCCTTTTTACGAGATGGACTTCATTCGTGCATTTCATTCATTCATCCACAGATTGTAATTGAGATTTCTTAAAGTTCTCTTAAGGAATGATGATAAAATGAAACTTTAAGTAGCATTCATTGTTGCTGCCCATGATATCTAAATCTGATTTGTGATATGAATGATTGCCAACTTACTATTATTCGGATTATTTTATCATGATTTGCTCTTTAAATTTTTCTGGGATGATAATAAATCATGGCACTATCAAAAACACAATGTAAAATAATTTCATTAGATTTAATATCCTGTTTGAATATCAAAGTCGTAATTTAGATCTTGCATAGAGATCGAAGATGGTGTTGCGACATAAATCTTAAATATTTCCTATAAAAATAATTCATGGGTAGCTTAATAATTATAATTATTGTTTTGTAAATTCAGTTTGGCAACCTTGATATTTTTGGAAGTTTTGATTATGTTATTTTTAAAACGATACTAAAATTTGAATGAAAATAAGTTGATGTAAACTTGATAATGTTTATAATGAGCGTAATCCTAGTATACGGTACTCCTTGATTTGGCGACTTTATACCGAGAAGCCGTGACGTCATTTCTGCCACAGACGCTCGTTGGTTGGTTGCCTAAGCTATGGTTCCTGTTGAGTTGAAAAATGTTTCGACATTCGTAAATGCGTCGTTTTTGCCTTGGTGACATTTTTCAAAAGGGCGCCAAAGGGGTACCATATACTAGGATTTAACCATATAATGGAATAAGATTTTGTTTTGTCGTAAGTTTGTCCACATTTCATTTTTGTTGACGTACGAGCTCAACAGTGGTATCCTAGTTATCACGTTTCCATACTATACAGTGATGGAATTCCGATGAGGCATTCTACGAAACCGCTAAGGGCCGCTAGTTTAAGAGAAAGCCGGTGAAGAACTTATTTTTTTAATTCTCAGTAAAAAAAATCGTAAGAGGTTCAAATACTAAGATTTTTTAAATTTTAGGATAATAATATTAAATTTTTATCGTACGTAATTGGTCTTGTAATTTTCATTGTGTTCGCTTACTTATCAATTTATAACTATTAGTCTCAATATCATTGTGCACAAGTTTATCATTGGACAGTTGAGAATCATTTTGATCTTTACTAATAATGAAAATAAATGTTTGTGTTTTCGCTCTAAAGGCTTTACTGTTAGATCGAAATTTACCGGAATAGAGAGAATGAATGTACATTTCGGAGTGTTGTTTTTTTAAAATTTGAAATAGAATTTTGATTAAATAATAATTAAGTTTGTTTTGGAGATTTTCGTCGATAGCTTCCGAAAACATTTCTACTCATGAATTTTACATCGTTTTAAAATTAAGAAATGTTTTTTTAATGATACTAATTTAATAATCGTAGGAATTTTTTGTTGAAGGGTTGCTTTTTTGGGGGGGGAGTCCAATTTGTAATAGTAGATTTTATTATTGTCACGAAATTCTAACCGTTTTCATTGTTTCATCAAATGATTGATTTTCTTCCATAGCTAAGGAAGAAGGATTCTTTTTACTATCTATGTTTCTGGCTTACAAAACAGGTAAAACAAATCAATCAATCGCGATTGGCACTTTTTCGTTAGCCGGCCGCAAGCAAAGAATCGCCCTAGTATTGTAGAATTCCGCCAAATTTTTTTACAGCGATTTTAAAACAAAAAATCGCCCAATGATGTTGAATTCTGCCAAATTTCTTGGGCGAACTTTCGCGTAGACCCGGCTAATCGAAAGGTATCTCGCGACATTTAGAAAATAAATGTACCGGGTATTTATCCTCTCCGGTACTGGGACCGTCTCCTTTAGAGAAGTTCATGCACACAATAAATGGAACTTAAAGTAAGACAATTAAAATAACACGACTTTATTCTCAAATAGTTATTTGACATCGTGGGTACAAAGTTACATTCAGTCGCTTTATCTGATTACTACTATAAACAATATCCTTGGAAAACCAGGTAGTCTCCTGAGAAGACTAATAATAAATAAATAAAAATTTGATTTCTGCGGATTACGATAGTTTCAAGAAAAGAAACCCATTCAAATGTTGAATTAAATCGAATGATTTATTAAAAGAGCGTCCTTGTACTTTGCATTGCTTAGGACCGCAAAATGACTAAATCCGCCACTGATGCCTTTTCAAATTGTTGGAAAAAAATATTTTCAATCAATTAGTCACTAATTTCTCCGATGGTCTTTACATCAAAAATACTGTGTAGCGTCAGTCTTATAAGCTAGATAATATCCTTCGAGCTGAAGGGTCCCTTTTGCTCGAACGGTATATC
>JAOUZG010043976.1:2037594-2083767 GCA_026289955.1 Argiope argentata | reverse complement strand
TATATATAGCAGTATGTTGAAGATATTGCTACAATGTTTTTCGGTATTTTGAGGATAAAATTTTGAAAGGAATGCAGACAAGAAAACTTTGATAGAATAAAAATTTTTTAATCTGCAAAGATTCAAAAATATTAAGGTGAGAATTGTCATCCACTAATTCTCAAATGTGGTCGTCTATAGATAATGTATGGAAAAAATGCAGGTAGTGATTTTTAAAAACAGAACACTTAATCAAAATATAATAAATTAATCATATCTGCGTAGCATGTTGGACACTTTTTACGAAAAAGATGTCTGTGAGTGCAAGAGGATATGAAGCGCATGTTAGATGTTTGAATAGAGTCTGCAAATTGACAACATTTAATGTTTCCCGTATTAATGAAATATAAATGTTGGCAAATAATTTTACTTAAATACCCACAAAAAAACACAAAACTAAGGATGCTTCATCGTGAAAGCCCTAAATTTAAATGAAAAAATAAAAAACCTGACATACTCTCAAAAACTTCGATAAATTAAAATGTTTTAAATAATATAATATTCTTCTGAAATGTAAAGTAAGAAATGTTTGGGGAATTCCTTAAATGTATGGAGAATGTATACACAAGGCGGTTTTTTCAAATGGGTGCATCGAGAATTTAGATTTCCAGAAAAATATTATTAGAAGTTGATTGTCCCCGATGGAAACCAAACAGCAATGTTAAAATGTATCTTTATCTAAATCAAAGACTGGATGAGCAGTGAATCAATTGTTTAGTTGTATACATACAACGAGTTCAAGTTTTTGGAATTAAATTTAGAGAGTTGGCAAGATCTTTCGTGATAGAAGTTTTAGCTCAGTCTAGATTCTATTACTTAACTTTAACAAATTTGAAAGGAAGGTCTTGAACTAAAAAGCGGAACATAAGTATTTTCATCTGAACCAGATGCTGTTTCAAATATCTTCTTCAGCTCTAACTTGAGTTTATTTAGAAGATATATGCAGTTATTAAAATGTAAATATATTTTTTCAGTTTCATTTTTATTTACTAGAAATGCAAGACTGTATGAATTCAAATGCATGTTTGGAAAAAAATTTCTAAACATGCATGCGAAACTATAGGCAATTTGGAGATCTGGTGAATATATCGAATTTCTTGAATTTATTCAACACTAGAAAGGAAAACTTACGATATATTTCCTTGCTTACTTCGTTTTTCTCATTTAAATGTTAGATGAAAAGAAATAAAATATGTAATAAAAAAACAAATTAAATTCTCTTTGATTATACTCTCGAATGTATCGAAAGAAGGATTTGGATCATAAAAAAGCAACAACATTTTTATATTAAACTTCTTATATTAGCTCCAAATTCTAAAACGAGTATTTTATAGAATTTTGATAATCATATTGCACCACTTTTTAGAGTGGTCATTTGATCGATGTACATTATCGCACAGAATGACCATTCTACGTGACAGAATGACCATTCTACGTGTGACCAAATGGCTGGTTCCTAATCTGTTAGAGATAGCCCTATTCTTCTGATTGTCTTCCAAGATGAGTTTCAAAAAAAATAATTCGCATTGATGTTTTGTTTGAAGTATCACTAACAACCAGCTCGGCCATTGTGAGAATTCAATTCTAAAGTGTGCATTAGTCTACCAATTTTTGAATAAGCACAAACTCGGAAATCAGAATTAAAAAATTTCTTCCTTCTGATTCGTGTACCACAATCATGGCATGCCATTCCTCTAAGCTGCTAGTGATTAAAATAAATAATATTTTTATAGCATACATTTCATTTTAATAGAATGATGTACAGAAAAGAGAACCACGAAAAAAATATTTTGTTCAAAACACTTTTGCTAGAGGAAAAAATTTAAGAGCCAGTTTACCGGGCAAGTAAATATTTTCTAAAAGGAATTGGATGTTAAGAAATGCTGAAAGATATAAAACACACAAACTTCGGAAGGAGTTATTGATTATATTCCTGAAAAATTTGAATTAATAACCATATAATTTTAAATTTAGAAAAATAAATTCATAAAAAAAGGGATAATAAAAAGCAAAAAGGGGCAAATGTAAACAGATTCACAAACCTCAATAGAAAGTGGTATGCAACACCTAGGGACAAATGCTCGAGAATCGGAACCTTCTTCAGTTTCAAACCAATTTTACCTTGAAAACTTGTATCTAAAAATCTCCTCTAAAATACGAGTATAAACGAAAGAGTTCGAGTAAAATATATGTACTTCAATATTATTGTTTGTGTATTCACCATTTTGGTGTTTGAGAGCTTCTTCAAAAATAAACAATCAATGGATTATTCAAATATGGTTAATAGATATAATAAATTGCATGCAAATAAGATATCATGCACCTTCATTCTCCCCCCCCCCTTTATCCAGAACATACCTTACTGTCAACTAAATAAGAAAAATGACGACAGCTTTTATTTTTTTTTCAAGTTCTCTTCTGCCGAAATCTAAGTAGTTATTTAAAATCTTATGTGAATAGACATAATATTCTAGTTCGTCCAAGAACTAAATTAAGACATGCCATTACATAAAGAGTACATTTTAAACATTTTTAAATGCTGTCTCTGATTTCAAAAACTGGAAGAGTTTTAATGTCTTTCAATGGATACTAGTTTTATGACTCCAGACGCATAACAGAACTGTGCTTGTTACTTAGCATATACATTGAGCTGTGAATTTACACCTTTACATTAAAAAAAAAACACCACGGAATATTTTCCCGGTAAAATAGAAGTAGAGAGAGAAGTGTAAGTCAAAGAAATTCAGAGTTTCAATCTTAGAAAACTCCATGGGAGACGAAACAATAAACAACTAATGTTGTCTTTTTTTAAAGCAAAATACAAAGAAGGCGAAAAAAAAATGTACTATTTCTCGGATTTCCTCTATTTTTTCTAAATCAAGTAGTTTGAAAAACCAATTTTTCAAAAGCTGGGCATATCCTAGTTGAGCTGACGTGTTTTCTAGAATTAAACTTAGCTGAATGCCTTCCACGTATAGCGAGTGAGATTTAAATTAATTACTTTTTAAGTCAAGCGCAATATTAACTATCTCTCTTTTGTTTTAGCCATCGGTGAAACATTCATTTTCTCATATCCTTTAAAGTGATGTCTGTTAAAAAACAGATAACGGTGCAATAGCTTATCATCATCAAAAAGGAACTTTATCAGAACAAATGCAGATATCAACAATTCAAATTTAATCACATTATTCTATTGATACGAAATCTGAAATCTTAAAGTCTATTTGATTAATTATTATGGATATTATACCTCTGTAATTGATATTTGAAAATTATAATTGGCAGATCACTAAGGTTAGAATTTTGCTTACTATTTTACTTTTGCTTCAGCTCCCAGAAGATTAAAGATTAGATAATTGCTTTCAGGACCCGACTTAGCCTAGTTGGGGCCCCCTCTGATTACTACTTTAGTAATGAAGCATACTGATTAAAGAAGGAAACGTAAAATAAAATTTCTATTCGATTTGGAGGCCCCATTTATGAGGGGGCCCGAGGCAACTGCCCCTGCCTTAGTCAGGCCTTGACTGCTTTGACAAATCTACTATTGTGGATCAAATATCTTGATATTGGTGTGACGCGGCCGTCTGGGAAGTTGAGATCTGGTTCATGAGACGTACTTATATGATCACGATTTAAAATACTGTGCTTTAATAACCAGAGCCCGACATAACCTAATTGAGGTCCAGGGCAAAAACTTCTTTGCACCCTCCTATGCTTCACTACTTCCGTAATGAAGAACCGAAAAAAAAGTCCATTAAAGAAGGAAAGGCAAAATAAACTTTCTATTTGATTCGCACCCACCCCCTGATGTTGGGGTCCGGGGAAACTGTCTAGTATACCCCTGCCTTAATCAGGTTCTATTAATTACCACTGGTATATTTTCAGTTAGGCAGACAGGATAGCTGCTTGAGATTTCTAGGCTGATGCTGAAAGGGAACCACAAGCAAGTCAATTAAAAAATTTGTTTTTCTTTACGTCAAATAAATAAATTATAAAATATTGACATTTTATCAAGTATAATTGAGGTAGTACAGTTCCATCAGAACTCTCTCAATTATGCTTATCAGTTTTTATTAGAATATTTATAAAACTGATAATCTATTTCAATTGTATTGATTCAAACGGGAAGAGTCTTGAAGGATAAATAAAAAATATGTATACATTTAAATTGTTAAAAAAAAAAAAAAAACGCCATGGACAAGCCCCGCTGGTACATCAGCAGATTTTAAGCCGGATATATGCATCTCTTGTTTTACAAGTAGCGCCATCTAGGGCCAAGAGTACGGCTTAGCTACATGCACGCCGCAACCCTTTTTAGGGGGCGGCCTTTATTCATGCATATTCATCTCAGATCGTAATTTAGACCTGGTACAGAGAACTATCGCCTCTGACCCAGTACCGCCAGTGGTATTACTCTCGATATGGAGGACTTTGTGACCACGAACGAATTTAACGAGTACCAGCCGCCATACAATCGGGGAATCTATTGGCCAGTGAGTTTGGAACTCGTAACCTAAGGAGTACGAGTCCAACGCTCTGCCAACAATGCTATCCCGGCCCATCACCATATTAAACTAAATATAATACCACTTGAAATCGTTGAATAACATGTTTGATAAAGGAGTTGTTTTTTTTTATTTAAGCATCTCATAGATAAAAATATTTACGCATGTTTTACGTTGACTCTTACCCCCTCCCCACACACACTAAAAGGTGATTTTTAAAAAATAATGCAGATATCGGTCCGAAATCTTTATCTCTAATCCTATCTGTGTAATGTGTACTTAAATAAAAGTGTCACATTTGCATGTATTTAAAACTATACTTTAGACCCAATTAAACTGTCGTCACCTCCTAGAATTCATTTAACTCTTTGTAATAATTAAATTTTAAAATTTTCTCTTTGCCATATTAGTAGAAATTTATTTAAATGCGTTCAGCACGATTGATAATTCATCTTCTCTCTCTCCTTTATCTAGTGATAGATCCAAGAGCAAACTTAAAGACTCGCTTTCGATAGCCAAATCAACAATCAAAATAATAGAAACGGAATTATGTATTTTTCTAATTAAATGTATAAATCGACTGCTAGCCTACAAGAGATTTCTTCAGAATTTATATTCAGTCATTAACATAATCTATTGAGATCGAATGAAATTACAAAATTCGACAGGAGCTTCATATTACATCATAATTGAATAAATATTTATTTTGGTTTTATTTAGAAAAAGGTACAAGAAAAAATGTGATTCTTGATAAATGGGACAGATAACTGTCCTTCAGAGCAAAATTTCTCATAAAGAGAGACTTGGAAGAAAAGTATGTTTTTATCATAAAATATAAATTTAAGATTTTGAAGTCGAAAAGAAAATGATCAAAATCTTAATTCCACATAGAAAACTTCACTTGAAGATGATAGACGATTGATAATAATTAGGAGTTCACATAAATACTCACGAACATGTCACAAATGTTGTGTGTTTGAGTAAGTTGGAAAAAATTGCTGAGAATTAAAAATGCCCTGTGTATTATCATAAAATCAAAACATTTTTTTTCTTATTAGTGATATTTTTGAAGAATGTCTATTTAGAAATATCCTGTAATTCTTGGATAGAATTATTTTTTGATCTGAAGTGTTATTAACATATCCCACAATTAGACAATTAGAATAACTCTTTCCCAATCTAATTATTTCTATTCTTACTCCATCTTAAATTCACTACTACTGTAATTTCAATAGTGGACCGTTGATGAAGGATTGTTATGTGTTTCTTATTTTGATATGGCACATATTTGGTAAATGAAATGCATATTTATTGAAGAGATCTTTTTTGAAATGAGCTAATAAAGGCGTAAAACTAAGATTTGTCTAAATCTTCTTGAAAGACTCAAATGGAAATTATTCGAATGGTATATTGGGATGAAAAATAAATATCTTGATAAAAATAATCTTTTCTCCATACTAGATACGAAAATTGTTCCAGAAAAATAGATATTTCAAAGCAAACCAGGGGCATAAAGCACGTTTTTTTTATTTATTTTGAATCCATATTTCAGATGCAATTTTTCATCACAAAGGAAACTTAAAAAAAGAAACTTTTAAAACCAGTATGGTGGAATAGTCACGTGTTCTGATTCCACCGCTTGTTTTTTTTTTTCTATATATATATTTCCCCCTTAAAAAAATACTCCATCATTTTATTAAAAGATGTTAATCTTGAATTTCTATAACGTTTATAAACTCTAAAAATCTATTAATATTGTTTATTTTCCCTCAAATATTCTAAAAGGATTTCATTTATCTTTTATTTAAATAAATGAATACGAAACTGATAAAAGTGGTCAATCTTTACTTTTAGCACTCGAAATTCAAACCTTTTTCATGCATCCTAATGCAACATAATTTTTCCGAAATTTTTAATTACCTTTTCAATATTATCATTGATAAATTAATGAAAAAAAAAGAGAACTGCGTTATTTAATTCAAACATGTCTTTATTCACATGGCCTGAAACTCTTGCACTATAAACAATCATACCAAGTGACGTCATTTTTGTTTTTTTTTTCTTTGCGTAATGAATTGCCCACCGTAGTAAACATTGTTTTTATATCATCGATGAATTTTTTAATAAAACCAAGTGGTAATTTATTTAAAGCTTTACTCACAGGACGAACAGTTTTATTTAGCCCATCTGTGTGCAAAAATACTTGGACGTATGACATTCTAGAGTGCAGAAGGGGTGTGAATCTGAACTGATATACAACTTTCTAATAACTCATCAAAAAGCTTTGAATCAAAGGCTTTTTTAAACGGAATTTATAGTTTTCAAGAATACCTCATGTGTTTTCAGTTTATTCAAAGACTTTGGCTTTATATTAGTTAACTAGAATCTGTGGATGGCGGAAGCAGCAGAATCCCCTCCAAATGGGAATGTTGATGATAGCGCACCTGAAGCAAATTCTCAGGTATGTGTGAACTTGCATTGTTTAAATTGCTGTTAATAAGATAGACAGTTAAAGCATTTACAACATTGATTATGCTTATTAGTTTGTTTTGCATTACTGTATATAAAATTAAGTGTTTTATGATATAAATTGTGACTTTTCTGTTGTTTCTATTGGATCCTTTTCCACATTTTCAAGATTTCTGTGGTGTTTTCTAAAATTAATTTTAGTTGAAACATCGCGTAATCAATTATGGAAATGTATTTTTGAAAAATGAATTTAATGGGCCAAGGTTACACATAAATCATCAGTATAAATACCAAGCAGCCTTGACTAAGAAGTTTGTTTGGAGAACTTTCACATTCTCTTGCGTTATTTTTCTTTCGAATTAAATTATTTTCTTTGCCGTTGAAGAGCACTGAAATTGCATTTTTCATTTTATGGTAATTTAAATTAATGTGATTGTTAAAAAATATTAAGTTCTAATAATTTTAATATCACTTGTTGTTTTGTTAAATATTTAATCTCCACATTTTTAAGTGAAAATTGGAATATATTTTTGTGAACAAATACAAATATTATAATTTTAATTTAAATAAGCAATTACTGTAAATGATAGTTAGTTTAAAAGGATCAATTCTCTCTTATTTTTGACATTTCAATCTTTATCATAATCTTTATTTTTAAAAAAAAATCCTGAATATTTCTTTTACTGTTATTATTTTGATGATAGTATTTATTAAAGAGATGTATTATTATTATGTGTAATTTTTAAATTTTTTGATACTGATGTTATTTATCATTTTGTTTTCTAGAAGATTTAATTGAAAGATATAGGTCCAAGAAAGAATTATTTGAATCTAAATTGATTCATATATTATTCTCCATTTCAAAACATTTTTAAATGTTAATTTATTTGTATCTAAATATTTTTATATTGTACCAGTAGACAAATAAAATAATCTTCCATTATTATACCAGCAGACAAATAAAAAAATCAATTAAAATGCTTTTAGTTCCGAATTTTCCGTGGCAAAATTTTCTAGTTAATTTCATTGTCTCTCATGAATTGTTTTAGGTAGGGTCTTATAATCTTTTGTTTGATGCATATCAAACAGATTTTGAAAGAATATTATATTAAATAATTGAAAAATTTTACAATATGTATTGAGAAAGTATATATTAAATCTGTAGTGAATGACATCTCAAATTGAGAATATGTTGCAACTATCAGTGAATGTGTCACACATTCCTATAAATTTATCTAAAAAGCAGCTGAACTATATTAAACAACTTTAATTGAAAAGTTTTGTTTTAACGAATGTCAATAAACGCTTGGCTTAATAATAGATATGTTACTTTTAAATGTCTTAAGATCATATTCTAATCTATTTAATTTATACTTAATATTTATCTCTTTTCTGTCAATTTGGTTTGTCACAGTATATAAGTAATAAGGAGAATACGTCATTGAACAAACAAAATCCAGCTTTGTTCAGTTTGCATATTCTCTATATTCTTTAATCTATTAGATCAGTTTTTAATCTTAGCTAGATCAGTTTTTAACTCCATATTGTAATAAACTATTTGCTGATTTATTTTATTCAACATAATAATATTTTATAAGCATTCGTAATTAAAATTTTAAATACAAATGAAAAGAATAAAATCATTAAAAAGTTCTTTATGTAGATGTAATGTGATATATTTTATAATGACAGTTATTTTAATTTTCCATGTTAGTAAATAAAAATTTAAAATAATCATCTGATAAAAATATTGCAGTAATAATCAAATAAGGGGTTTTATTTTCCATGATACTGCATGTAATTAGTGAAAGTAATTTCATTCCACAATGTTCTATTATATAATGCATATTAATAAGTAGATTCATCTGTTTCTGTGGTGATACTAAAATTAACCTTCTTGCATATTTAATGCCATGCTTCCCTACTAAGAACATTTATTACCAGCCATTCAAGAGTAGCGTTTGCAATAAATGCAGGTTATTAGTAACAGTATAGATTCATTAGATGTCTGTAACATAATATGAATGATTCTTAGAAGGATTTTTTTTTTTATTGTGATAAAGTTACTATTAACTCTTTTTTTTTTAAATCAAAAGTAGTGTAAGGTACCATTTAATCTGGTTAATATCTTCATAGTATAATTTTTTCTTACAGTATTTGAAAGAATATGAATGCATTTCTTAAAGAAAGCAGATGAGATCAACTTAGAACAACATTAAATTTTTTTATTAATTTAATTATTTTTTTCTTTTGGGGTTTATTCTGTGCCAAAACGTAACTATTAGTTCAAAAATAAATTTGAAAAGTTGGTAGTAAAATAATTGAATAAATGAAAGAAACATACTTATTAAATATTTATCCAGACATTTATTGTTTGAATAAAAAAATTAATAAATAAATAAACCTAGTGCTTGAGTTTTTCTAAAATTTTGTCATTTGAAAAACATTTTGTAAGCTTCATAAACATTGAGCTTACTGTTAAAAACTATTTCTTTAAAAATAATGTTATCATTTAATTAATTTCTATTCCGTTTTATTTGTCATTTCACCACTTTTTTATCTGTGAAAATAACATCTAATTTACTATAATATTTCTAAGCTGTTTGAATCTATAGTGTTGTTATGAAATATTGTGAAAATCTGATTAAATAAAAGACCAGTTACAGGTTTGAAACCTCAAATTTTTTCTTTGAATCACTATCTTAAATTGAGGCATTTATAAACTTTTTTATTGATGCATTTGGCAAGTTCAAGTACCAATGTAAAGAATTGTAACTTTCTGGCATAGGTTTGAAACTTGATTTTAATGAAGACTACTGTACATGCAGCTAGTTCTAGTTAAGCCCATCTAGATCCGACTTCTTTTTGGTAGAAAGATATGAAAGGTTAGACAGATATTAATTTCACCTTCTAGATATAATTCAAAGTTGGGTCCAAATTAGTCTTTCTCAAACTTCTGAATAAGTGCAGAGACTAACATTAAAATCTCTGATTTTGGCAGCATTATTTATAATTTTGAAACCTACTTTATAGATTTTTCCTAAGGCATTTCTTGTAACTGTTTTGATGGAATGGAATGTAGAATAAAACTATTTCCTTCTTACTCTTTTTTTAAAATATATACTAGCCAAGATTCAATTAAAAACTTAAATAATCAGTAAGAATTTAAGTGTATTTCTGTATCAGTTGCTGGATTGAGAAAAGATAAGCTTCTTTTTATCAATGTTTTCCTATCTATAAATTAATGTGAATCAGCTTCTAAAATAAAATGAAAATGTTAATCTTCTTTTGAGTATTTCTTATTGTTTGGTTCTTCTAAAAAGTATAATCCACAGTTTATTTAAATTAAATTATGAGAATGTCTTTCTATGCATTAAAAAAAGTATATGTTCCTAAGATTGGACTTGGATGACTAAAAGTCAAAAAATGAAGATTGAAAATAAAATATGTAGTTAGTGCCAAATTATGTATTTTATATTTTTAAAAAAAATGGAAAGCCAGTTTTAGCACATATTGTAGAAACTTCTATTTTCCTTAATTAAATTTATATTTGAGATTTTTTAGTTGGAGGGGCTTTCTTATTGCATTTCTCATTTCCAACCATCAAATGTCTGTAGAATTTTTTTTGACAGAACATTTTTTTTTTCATTCAACTGTGGTAACATGTTTTAGAGTGAAATGACAACACTTTTAGAGGATGTAAAAATTATTCTGTCCTGTTGAAAGAAATAATTGTATTCAAGTATTGTAAAAAGGTATTTAACACAATAAATAAGAAGTAATTCTAAATAATTCTAAAGGTATATTTAAGCTCTTGATATTTCAGAAAAATTATAATTGCTTGAAAGATATTTTGAGCAAAAATATGACATATAAATAAAATAAACTTTTATTATCTTCCAGAATTGGCTAAAAAAATTTCATGAATAATCAATCTAATCAATAAAAAAAAGCAAAAGTATTTTTAAAATGAGTTTAATGTATTCTTGATAGTGGTTACTTTTTAGGATATGGTTGTATCAGATATAATTATTCAGTTTTAAATATAATAAAAATGCAATTTTATCTTTCTTTTTTTAGATATATCTACAAAAAAACTGAATCTCATTATTCTGTATTATTATCATTTTTTTATTTTTTACTGATTTTGTAATAAATCTCTTTATGTCTTTAATTATTTCTAATTAATCTATCAGTGATTATATTTTTATAAGATACCAAAGTAAAAATTTTAAAAGAAAGTTTCTCTTTATGTCCTTCATGGTTCTTTTGTCATATCTTTGAAATGATTTAATTATGTAAAATGCTCTCATTATATTAAATGCCAACAGAATTGTTTTTTATATAGTATTTCTGCTCTTATAGTCAGACTTTTAATTAGCATATGTAATTTGACTAGTTTAAAGGTGCATTCGAAATGCAATTGATTTACATTCCCTAAATAACAATGCGATAAATTGCATAGACATTTGAATCTCAGTCTCCTCCTCTTTATCTTATCAGCTTGCCAACAGATTCATCAGTAATATTTTATAATCGTGACAGCTACAAATGGAGACAACTGATAAAACAAAATAGTCATATATTGCATTCCATTCACAATTGCTGCACCAAAAGAAATTGTTTGTTACAAAATAAGTAATATATTGCTGGCAATAATTTAGTGAGATGTAGAAATGCACTGATAGATTATGTAAAAATAGTTTGAATGTAGAATTGTTTGAAACTTAAATTTTATCTATTTCCCTCCTCTATTATAAGTTGTAAAAATATTTATATTAATGCACATGATTTAAAAAAAAATCTTTTTTTTTATAACACACATAAGTAGTTATTCATTAAAAAAATTTTTAGAACTCTTTATAATTAGTTACAATCTTTGAATATTTCATAAAATTGATTGCAATTTCTACATTGGTTTTCTGATCTGACTGAATATATTTTAATTCTATTATTTGTATTTGTAAACTAATAAATGCTCTTCTTTAGACCTTTAAAGTACAGTATTTTCCTTTTTCTATATTATGATGAATAAAATGTTTTCCCTTCTTTATAAATTAGTCAAAATTTAAATGTATATATATATATAATATTAAAAAGATAATGAAATTATTGAGTACTTTAAAAAAATGGATTTATGTTTTTAAGATATTGCAAATTAAGTTTAATATTTTTATAGAAAAATAAAGTGTATTTTAGTAAAACAGTAATGTGCTTTATTTAAAAATATTTTTCCATTATATATAATGCAATACATTTGATGTTCTAAAATTTTGAAATTTCACTTACTAGCATAAAATTTGTGCTTCTATGCGTAATAAGTTTTTATTTTACCAAATTGTAATGTCAATAAAATGCTATGTTTTTATTAAAAAAAATTAACTTTTAAAATGGTTCATTTACTAATTGAAGAATAATTTTCTAAAAATTAATTTATTAAAACAACAAGTGACGCAGAGAAGATTATTTTTTGATCACCTGATATCTTATGCCTTATGTTACTTATGTCTTTATGTTACAAACAAGTTGAATAATATGATAATAATTGAATTTTATAGTTATTTCTATTATGAAATTTAAAGATAGTTTCTATATAATTTTAAAAATATTGGTTTATGGGATATATTTTAACAGCTGGAATCTTTGTTTCACCTTTATTAAAATGTTTTTTTAACGAAAATTAGAGTAATTTTTTGGGGACGAGGGGGCAGGGTTATATTGAAAGGATGATTTGTATTTGATTACTAACTAAACAAATTAAATTGTAATATCTTTTAATTCTAAAAAATTAAACACTGCTTCTTTTTACAAAGACTATATCACATTTCCGTTTGAAATGTATTTTCAGCATATTTTTACTCACTAGAAGTTAAATTTTAAATGATAGATTTAATCAGTTTCAATATATCTAGTCAATTTCCTTATGTAATTTAACCATTTAAAAAATGAATGTACATTTTGATTATTTATCACATTTGCTGTATATTTCCATAATAAATTTCTTTATATTATCATAAATTTTCTTTCTTATAGATTTTATTTGTATGCACTAGGCCTTTGTTCTAATTGTCAAGTTGTCTTTGATCTGGCCCAGATCAATCAGATATCAGGTGATCAAAAAATAATCTTCTCTGCGTCACTTGTTGTTTTTTGTTTTGGTCTTTCATTTCCCTTTTGGTGCATAAGTGTAGAAGTGCTGTTGAGTAGGTTAGAGAAACCATTCAAGTTTCATCCCTTTTGACAGGATGATTGCGCCAATCTTTACTATTAGACATTTCTTTACTGCTGTTTTCAGATTGTCGCAGTGGAAATCTGTGTTTCTTTTGCGCAATTTTTTTGGAGATTAAGTTCAGCTTATTCTACATTTTCCTGAAAATTGGTAATTTGTTTCTTGACTTTATAATTTTTTGATAAATTTCCTTTTAATTATTTCTTTTATTAAAAATTTATTCTCTAAAATATTTCACCAAGAGCTTTTTATATTTTTGAAAAATCTATAAGATCTAAATTAGCTCTCACAGTATTAACTAGGGTTATTAGAATATTTTGAATGTATTTAATCTAATTTTTTTCAGGATGAGGAACCCTCCAGGTTGCTTCGATTGAAAATCAAAGCTGGCCATAATCTAGCAAAAAAAGATATATTTGGAGCAAGGTAAGGCAATACATTTTATTCCTTATTTATTTATAATTAATTTTTAGTACAAATAGAATGAATTTAATTAAAACTGAAATAAAATTCAAACTATTGTAGTATTTAGGGTTTTAAATATTAAAATCTGAGTAAGTGGAATTTAATATCAATCCTATTATAAAAATAATTAAAGAATTTTGTTGCATTTTTTAGTGACCCATATGTACGTGTAGACCTCTTGTCCAGTGATAAAGATACTGTGATTGATACATTTTGCACCAGAACAAAGAAAAGGGTATGTATGTTGTTATTATTGCATATTCATCAATTCAAAAATTGTTATTTATAAAAAGGTTTTGATTTAATTTTCTGCTCTTTGAAAATATCAATGAGATTCCTTTAAGTGTAACAATTTAGCTATTTAAAATTTACTTCTGCATTCCTTATTATATTTAAAATCCATCTCCAGATTTATTAATTTTCTATTTTTCAAAAGAAGATACATGCATAAATTTTATATTGGTGCTACTTAAAATCAGGCATTTTATGTTCATTAGTATACATGTGAGAGAAATTGTGTTTGAGGAAATTAACATTTTTTGAACAATTTATGATTGTTTCTTCCAAAATATCAATAATGTTTAAGTGAAACAAAATATGAAATATTTGCTTCAAATTAGTGAACCAATTTACTTTTGGGGAAATGAAATTGAAATTAGAAGAATCTTGTAATTTTTAAAATACTCGGATTCTGGTTATTAAATAACTTTATCGTAGTAGGCTTGAATACTTAAGATTTCAAAACTTTAATATATTTTCTAAGAAGTTTCTATCTTTAAAATAAATATAGCAACTACTTATTGCTTGGTAAGATTTGAAATTGTGGAATTAATTTTTATTCTTCCTACATAAATATATATACAATATATTTAAGACATAAAAAAGTATTTAATTAAAAAAAAATTTCAAAACCATATAGTAAAACGTAATGAAATATTTAAAATAAAATGGCATAGAGAAAAAAAAATTTATAGAATGCCAATTGCAGAGGGAAAAAAACTGCATGAATAAATGGAAAGGAAAAATATAAATATTATGAATTCTAATCAATATATAAAAGGGGGGATCTATCAAAATGCTATTATTGCAACTTCAAAGGATGAAATCAAAATTAAACATGTCCATAAAAAAAATAGGGTTTTTAATGATATTTTCAATATACATATAATTCTAATAAATCTATTTTCTAAAAATAATTTCCCAATCATTCAACTCCATCATCATTGCAATTTTATCTTCAGAGTTATATGTTTACTATTCTTCCACAAAACTAAAATACGTTGTCAGTAAATTTCTATCTAAAATATAATATAATTTAATTTACAAAATATATAGTCCAAAATACTTTATATAATATTTATACATACATAAAACATTCTCCGATTTAAGGATAAATAGGTATGGATTTATTTAACAAATTTTAATTTTAATATTATATAAAAAGTTCTTTTTTAAAAAAAATCCTTTATTAAAATATTTTGGTAAGAGCTATGAATAAACAATCAAAAGAGGAAGCCAGAAAGCAGGAAAAAGAAGTAATTCAAATATCTTTTGAGCTTGTATAGTTTTTAAAATGAAATTTTACAAACAAAGCATTTTAGTTTATGTTCAAGTCATGTATTTAAAAATAAAAATCCTTTCAAATCTGAAATTAATTCAAAAGCCTGATTTTGAGTGCTTATAAAAAAATTGTCTTTAGGATTCAGATAATTTATTTATTATTATATAATCAAAATCAAACAAATCTTTAATTCTAATGATAATGGCTGTATGTTTAGTTTTATCTATTTGTGTTTCTGAATTAGTGTGTTCATTTACACATAGACACATACTTTCTGTTGATCAATAGAATTCAATATAAATCAACATTTTTGGTATAAATGTGGCGTATAAAATATTGTCTTTTTAGTTTGTGTTTCTGAATTATCATTTTCTCTGAGTTATATTAAGAAAAATGTTTTTGAATTCTAAGAAATTAGAAACACAGAATTTCATCAAAATTTTGAGGGTAAACTTTTAATAACTGCATTTTCTTATTAGTTATTTAGTATAGAGGAAAGTAATAGAAGTTATTGTGGTTATTTGTTACTAGATTATAGTAACATGGATTTTTAGAGATGCCTATATAATTTTTGGGAACTATTCAATTTGTTGTATTAAATAACTTTTATACAAGCAAATTTTATATTGTTTTTAATTTTCCATTGCAGACTTTAAATCCAATATGGGATGAAGAATTTATCTTTCAGGTAATTCTTTTTTAGTTATTATATAAAGATAGTTTATTTTGTTCAGAAATTATTGTAGATTTGTGTTTCTGAACTCTTTTTTTTTTTCACCCCTTCCTCTAAATATTGTACCATTATCATTGATAGTACTTTTAATCTTTGCATTCATTTATAGAAATCACAATTGTTTTATTGGCTTTCTTTGAGAAAAGAAGAAAAAAAGACTAGTTTGCTGACAGAAATATAAATATTTTTGTTAATATTAAAAGTACTTTAATATAATCAATGTACTGTGTTTCTAAGAAACAGATTTTTTTTTCTTCTTAATTTATGAAGCAAGGAAAAATTCCATGCATTATGCATCATATTTGGGAGTTAGGAACAATGCTGAATTGAGGATAAGGTATAATGAGTATTACGCAATGGTTTTTAAGCAAAATTTTTGCTATATATGATTCTCACATTGGGCGCTATTATGTCAGTGCAGTCAGTGTTCAACTAAAAGGTTTAGTGAGAAGTTGTAAAATGTAATAAGTTCAAAATTCAGCAGAAAATCATGTGCAAACATTGATTCTTACAAGTCTTCAAATTTTCTTTTTAAACTGGTCCACCTAATTGACAGGATCTCTTGAGATTTAAAAAAGGCAAAAAACAAGTCAAAATTAACATTTCTGAAGGAGAGAAACAATGTAAATTTTTGATGATTTCTTCCCTTCATATATTTATTACTGATTCAATGAAAATCAATTTCTTTATTTCTACATTGTTATTTAAATACACAACACTTCTTTGTGAATCTTCTGTAGGCTCAAATCCCATAGCCATACTAATCATAAGAACCAATTTACAATGTGGCATAAGACTATGAGAATGTTATGTTTAGAGAAAAAGTGAAAATAATTTAAAATGGCCAAAATATTTATATCTTTTAATGAGGTTTCTATTTCCATTACTGTGTTATTTTTGAATTAGTAAATCCTTCAATAATTCAAAGAGATCCCAGTTAGTTAACCCATCATTGAGCCCAGTTAGTATGATTTATAATTCTACTGCAGTGCTATAGTTTAAAATTTCTTGGCAATCATTTTAAAGTAATTTTATTTAACTTTCATGTATTAAATTAAAATATCTTTTCCAGATGAAATCTCACTTTAGATTTCAATAAGTTATTAAAACATGACAAATATATTTATTTTTAGACTATATATTAAATGTTAATTTTTTTTCATGTATTTTGTACTACTATATTTTACTGTCATTTTGAATACAATCCAAGTCTCACTCTCTATACATATAATGTATCAATTTACATTTCAGGTCAAGCCCAGCCAAACATTAAAAATTGAAGTTTTTGATGAAAACAGACTAGTGAGTGTTTAAGTTGAAATAACCTTAAGACATTTATAATTCTTATTTAAGGAATTTATTAATATGAATATATGTTGTTACAGAACATATTTTTGAATGTAAAATTGTTAAGTAAATTTATTTAAAGATTTTATTTTTCATTGTTTATTTAATGTTTATTACGTAAAAGCTGTATTCACATTTGCTATGGATTGATTAGGGTACTTCAGTTATAGATATTGCAAAGCTCGTTAAATTGTAGTCCCACTTTTTTTACATTATATTCATTGTCATATGATCTAAAATTAAAACTGTAATGTCTGTTCTAAAACAGTCATAATGTCTCTTTGAAACTGGGCATTAATGTTATTAAACTAAGTTAAATAATTTCTCGACATAACTTCTGTCCTGTATTTTTAAAAATCGGCTGTTAGAACATTTTGTTGTGGTTGAAAATACAAATAATTCAGATTAAAGGATTTTATCTTATCATTAATTTTAAAAAATTATTTGCATCTCTTAATAAAAAAAAATCTAATATTGTATAAAGAATTCTACCCCCCCCCTAGATTTACATATTCCTAATTTGATTCCTAACTATTTTGATTCTATTTACAAATAATGGTTTAATTTTTTTCTCACTATAATATTTTTATATATACTTCTAACTTAATAAAGGAGTTAATAAAGTAATAGTTTTAAAAATAAAGCACTTAGTTATAGAATATAGATCATCAAGCTGCGGACCTTTTTAGGTCTCTTTAGAAAGTATTTCAAATATGTTACAAAATTTTTTTAAGTAATTAATTATATTCAATTAATAGATTAAAGCTAAATTTATAATCAAAATTAATAGTTTGATATATGATTCATATTAATTAATCCTCTGAACCACATTATCTTTATTAATGCTATAACTGCCACCATATTTAGTATAATAAATTTCATTGAGTGGAATTAATAAAGGCTGGGGAAATTAGAAAGGTGGCCTTTCATTTTTAAATGTTTGTAGGCATAGTTGGAAGTATAATTTCGTAGTTATGCCCTTTCATTGTTGATTCAAAATAATTTTTTTTAATTGAATAATTTTAACAAAAATACCTTTTATTTTTAATCTTCATTTTGAAATAGACGAAAATTGCTGTAGAAATTTAAAATTATATTTGTACATGTATTTCTCCTTTTTTAGACTCGAGATGATTTTCTTGGGTTAGTCGAGTTACCTCTTCGCAACATTCCTACAGAAAGACCTGGCCGAACTATTAATGCCAAGTATTATATCCTTAGACCAAGAAGGTAAGTTTTCTTGTAAAATTCCTAGTATCTTTAAATACACAATTTAGAAAATAGTATTCTTGCATTTCCCATCACAATTTTAAGCAACATGGTTTCTTATTTATGCAACATATTTTTTTACTGATTCCTTTTAATGAATTAGGGGTTTTTTTTTATTTTCATCAGAAATCGTAATTTAATTGATTATGTTTATATCTTTCTAATAAAATCAAATTTATTTGAAATCACTCAGTGTTATTTTAAAGTATTTTTATAAGTTGGTGGAAGATAATAGCAAACTAATTAGTTATATACTATGTAATAAATGAGTAACACTTTTAATGACTCTTTTAATTTCCATTATTTTGATACATATTCAAGTTGGTGCAATTATTTATTTAATCATTTGATAACTGAAACTGTAGTTAAAGTGTTGTTTGTTGATATTTTTTTGGAATTTAAAAATATTAATGCTGATAACTTTAAAAATTTAATGTGCTTAATTTTAGATTCATTTTTAAAAAGTTAAACACCGACTTCTAATTATTGCTTCCATACTTTAAATCTTCATTAAACAGAATGTTATTAGCTTTAAATTCTGTTTGTCTAATTCGATTTGTTTCTGCTTTTAAAAGTATACATCTATATAATGAAAAACAAATATTTTTATGTGACTTTAAAAGTGTAGGCTTAAACCTTGCACTATAATCAAATATTGAAACATTTAAAACGCATGTTTTAAAAACATTATTTTGAAAATAGATGATGTTAGTTCTAAATTTTTGAAATAATTGAATAATAATTAAAATTAGAGTTGATCAAGGTGATTGTGAAAAATTATTTTACAGTTTGAATAGTGTAATTAACAAGTCAAAATTAATATACTGAGATTTTATTCTTTTTTTAAAACTAATTATCAGAATTTGATAATGATGTTCTTTCTACAAATGACTGAATTACAGTTAGAGAAATGTATTGTTTGTATCGCTTTTTGAAAATATATCTTATTAAGTGTTTAGTATAAAAACATTTAATTTGTGTTGAGTATTTAAAATTCTGTAACTTTTATTTAGATTTTTGAGGTAATGTGTAATTTTTTACCTTCATCTTGCAACTTAAGTAGATTACATGAATGTATTCCTTTCTTAGAAAGAATCAAATGTGAAGTTTTATTTTAAATTCACAATTACTGACAATATTTTTAATTTTGGAAGTAATGGTACATTTTGCGAATGTAAAAACTGGTGGGGGGTGAGCTAATTTTACATTTTTTTTCATTTAAAAATGTAAAACATTTATTGACAATTAAAAAAGGCTGCAAAATTATATTTAAAAAGAATTCAGAAAGATTTAAAGATTACCTTATTACAGTATATAAAAACAGAAGGGGGGAAACATGTTCTTTTTAATATCATAGTAAGAGTAACTGTCTTTCAAGGCATAATGGGATTTTGCTTTAATAGTGGTTTAAAAAATATAAATGGTGCCAAGGTTTGTCTTTTTATGACATTTTATTTTTTCTTTTTAAAAAATGTACCTATCTACTAATGTCTCGTCTTGATGAAACTCCGACTGCCTCTCTAAGCATTTAATCCCATTTCCATGCCCATCCTAATTCCTACTGATGGAACTGAGGGATCTACACTAATGCTTTCAGTAGTGTATGATAGGAAATAAATATTAGAAGAGAAAACTTGATACATATATCTATATTTATTCTGATGCATTTATGGCATTGCAAACCTTTGCTCTCTAACCATTATAACTTTAAACTTAACAATTTTGATAAAAATGAAATACAGAATGCTTGAATTGCAGAAAGGAGTATATTGTATGCTGAAAGTTGAGGTATCATTCCCAGAATTAGATATATTTTTTAGCAGCTTAAATAAATAATTACATATACACTGATTTTTTTCAAATGTATTTAAAAAAAAATTTGGGAATTTTTAAATACCTTGAAAATCACTTGAATTCTAAAAGATATCTAGTTAAATAGGAAAGCTACTTTTTAAATTCTTATAAAATCTGCAGAATATTTCTCCAATAATGTAGGACTTATTTGACAATGCATTTTCAATTACGATATCAGCATTAATTTCAAAAAATTGGTTTTTGATGAATTTTTTAAAATTTATTCAAAATTAACCAGACAGTCTTAATACGGTGTTGGCAAAAACTGAAATCTGGAAAATGAGTTAAAAACAAGATTTGATCATCACAAATGACTACTTTGACCTAAGGCACACTGAAATTTCTGAATAATTGGAATAGTACAATAGCATAGACAAGAGCTGTGGTTAAATTGTAAAGGCCAAATGCCTCTCATAGGTGGGGCATCCCATCATTGTTTAGGGATAGCTAATCTCACAATATTTTTCTGCTATCCATCAGACCAGTAAGGAACAACTACTATACTGGAAAGTTTTTATCTTAATTGAGGGGACCTCCTGGAATAGATGGATGGTGAAAAGAGATAAAATTAAATAAAGCAAACATTTAAAATTATATATATTTTTTGTTTTATTTGTGATATTTTTTTATCATGTCAGAACATGTTGTTTTAGGAATTGAAGAATGTGGCTTCAACAAAAATCGGTAGGTTAAAAATAAAAATTTTATCATCTCAAAGAATTAGATTTTGATAACTTGATGCCATCCTATTTACAAAAGCCCCTCTTACAAAGCTGACTCCTGCAATTAAAACCTAAAAAAATGTCATTTTGAGCATGTGATTATATGAAATGAAATAGGAAATGTGATATTTTTTTTTAACAATAAATGCGAGACAAAGTTTTTGTTTTGATTGTTTGCAATACTTAAGTTACTCATTCAATAAAACTATAAAAATATAATTTAACTTGCGCAAGCATGTGATGCTTGGCGGTTCAAGAAATTATGTTCTGACATAATACATTGAAATATGGATAGCAGATTTCATTTTAATCTTTATTTACATTATTTTTACTCCCCTTCCCACTTCCTTGAAACAGCTGATGATTAAAATACCAAAGACTGAATATGAGGAAACTGAAGATCAGGATTCTAGAACTAAATTTATTTTATTATTTATTTATTTATTTGCTTGCATAAAATAAGAATCGTTTTAATATGATTGTCTGTATGAATTAAATAATTAATTTTATGAAGAATGATCTTCTATTATTTCATATTAAATTATCTTTACCATTCACCTCTCCTTAAAAAGTTTTCATTTCTGTATTATGTTTTTTTCCCCTAAAGCAACAAGTCTAGAGTGAAAGGGCATTTGGAAATTTACCATGCCTATACATCTACTGGAGCATCTGAAGATGATGATGATTCTACAAGCCAACAAGAAACTGAAGTATGCATTTTCACTATTCTATTTTTTCTATTCTTTTTTTTTATGTGAATGAACAAAAAGTTTTAAAATAAAATCATAATAGAGTATAGTAATAGAATCTTTTTTATTGGATTTATTTCATATTGTTCATTGTGTTTTGTATAAAAAAATTAATCAAGTTAATCTAAAACATTTATGAAAATTTATATGTAGTAAAAAAGTATTTCCAAGTGATTGGCATTTAATCAACCAAGCAATGAAATATATCGATTTTATGAATTTAAATTCTAATCATTTAGCTTTAAAAGCGAAGGCAAACTAAACTTTTCTATTCCTTTAAACTTCTATTAATCAGAGCAATTTTTCATTGGAGATTTTTAAAAGAAATATTGAAACAATTATTTATAAGGTTGTTTCATTGGCATAAACCAGGAGTTACACTTAGCTTGGCTATATGCAAATAAAGATTATTATACCCTTTATTATGTATTTACTTGTTTATGTGCTCTATTATACAGTTATTATATTATTCATTATAAATGTGATATATTTTTTTTTTTAAAATAACTAAATAATTTTTAAGTCTTTCTAAAAAGGACAAAAAGGTTTATTTTTCAGATATCATTTACTAACATCTTTGTAATGCATTTGCAAAGGAGAAAATCATATTGCAAATTATTATTTAATATGAACAAATAATTTTCTCCAGTGAATAAAGGTCACTCATGACAATTTCCATGAGTTGACTAATGCTAACTAACATTAATTTAGCTTGCCTATTTTAAAAGTTACCAGAATTAAGAATTCATTTTTACATTTTTGAAATCTAAATCTATCAATGAACAAATTTTCACTTGACTTACTCCAAGTCTTATTAAAGAGGAAAGAGAGTTGATGAAATTTTGCTTAATCGTGTAAATTGAAGTTTTAGAATTTTAGAATGATATGAATTCTATATTTTGCATTAGGCTGGTTGGGAAATGGTGAATGCAGATGAAAGTGCAGGTGGGGAGGAGTCTCCAGCTTCACCAGTAACTGTGCCCACCCCTCCGTCCAATCATTCCCCTCTCCCGCCTGGATGGGAGGAGCGGCAAGATGCTAATGGCAGGACGTACTATGTCAATCATGCTGCAAGGACAACCCAGTGGGAGCGGCCTACAGGGTAAGTAATCTCTCAGAATTAAATTTCTTATGAATTAAAAGGAATTTTTATGTAGATGATATCTTAGCAAATTCTGAATTGACCTTATTTTTGAGTGCTGTTCCAGTTATCTTCGTATCATGCTTACAAAATGAAGTTTTATGATATAGTCAGAATGTTACAAGTCCTGGTTTATAAAACCAAATAATAATTTGAGAGATTTTAATTTTTGTTATTGTTATAAAAATTAAATATATATTTAATTTATGTTTTGGGACTTTTACTTTTACTTTACTTACTTTTACTTTTACTTACTTTTACATTCCCAAAAATGCTGTATTTTTGAAATGCTAAATCTGTTTTTTTCTTTTGTAGAATTATATTCTTTGCAGCACAATTGCATAACAATCAAACAGCAATAAAAACACACTTAAACACATCAAATACAGACCTAATTCAGGAATCAAATTTGTTGCCCAAGCAAGGGGCAAGGTTCTACATCTAAATACTAATTATTTCCTTAGACCAAATCGTTAACCAAATATGACTTATAGTGTCTATTAAACCATTGAAAGCATTTTTTGAAATTTATTGACCACATAAATAATCTTATTCTTTATAAATCCACATAAAATAATGTACAATCTGAAGCTTAACAGATTTCTCAAGGATTTTACTAATTGTACATTCATTTTCTTTATTTATGTCTTGTTTTTTTCTTGTTCGCTCCCAATCATAATTTTTACCTTGCTATTCTTCTTTCTTCCTGATTTACTAAAGCATACAATATTAAAACGAATAAATTGTCTGAATTAACTGAATGAATTAACTTAAAGAAAAAAATTCTGATTCAAAGCATAAAACCATTATGTGAAAAAAAGCAAAATATTAAAAAAAAACTGTTAAGATTGACTTGGAAACTTGATTGTTGCTAGCAGAAATCATCATCATTTAAGATAGGAGAGAGAAAAAAGCATTTGAATTCATATACCATCTGAATAATAAAATCGGCTGTTGGAGGGCAAACAAGATATGTAGAAATAAATTGCATATAATATTGATAGATTTCTACTTAAAATGAAATATTGGATTAGCCTATTTATCAGTCATGATTTTTAAATGATAACATATGAAATATATTATATATTTGCTTAAGAATTTTTTAAAGGCTTTTTTATTTTTACTGCAATTAAAATTTAAATTTTAACCAGAATTTTAAAACTTTACTTTAGTGCCATCCTTTACTTCTTGCATACATATTTTTGTAGCTTTTATTTTCAAATTATTCTAATATTTTGTGCAGTGATCTTGTTTTATTATCCTAGCTAGATATCATATGCTAAGAAAATTCCTGATTCATTCAGATTTGAATGAAATATTTTTATATTACATGTTTCATTTTAAACATTTATTTTCTCTTGTAGTTTTTTTTAACCCCTTCTTTATTTTTAAATATTCCCTTTTACAAAACATCTGTCATTTTAGCTTTTAACAATGAACCTCATTTACACAGGTTGACCGAAATAAAAACATTAAAAGAGAAAGTATTAAAAAACTCATTCATATTTAGAGCTAGAAAGTACTTTGTAAAATAAATGAATATGTTTATATATAATTTTCATATTAATTTATTGTTTGGCAATACATTTATAGTTGGACATTTTAGATTTTAAACATGGAATTACTGGTCAAAAATTGCTGTTCATTCATTTAATTTTTGTTTCTTTGAGCTGAAAGTTATGAAATTAAAATAAATGAGTGACATGAAAGTCAAAATATTCAGTGCTTTGTATTATATAATCTAATATACTTCATAGTTTTCATAATATTGACAATTATTCTGTATTATTACAGAATTATGACACTGCATTAACTTGTTTACTTTTGTATAATTAAATAGAGCGACGCAGGTGGCAGAAGAAGCCCAACAACGTAGCCTGGAATCAGCACAAGAATTCAGACGTCGTGTCCACATCAGTGTTGATAATACAGACGATTCACTTCCAGACCATCAGCCTAGGGACAATGCTGAAATATTGAGAACTGTAAGATCATAAGTATAAATATCAATAAGTATTGTGTTATTTATGAACTAATTTCTGAAAATTCTGCATCTGAACTTTAGTAAACTCTAATTCTTGAAAAATGCAATTATCATTAATTTAAACTATGCAGATTTGTGTCATAGTTCAAAAGTTCATAGTTCAAAGACATTATCATTTTTTTTGGTGTAAATAATTATTCTGAAATATATATCATGGGTTTTTCTTGTGCAAAATTAAATAAGTTTTATTCTTATCTTTTACTTTTATTTTAATTTAATAATTCTTTGTTGGTTTTCAGTTTTAGGTTTGTTCAGATTTTCTTCTCCTTATCTTAGTAGATGAATTGGTATGCTAAACTTTAGATTTTAAATTCTTAAACTTGTGTACTCCCCCCCCCCCTCTTATAAGGAATGGCTGTTTGAATTTGAGTTTCTATCTCACTCACACACACACAAAATTAATTACAAATTTCAAATGAAAGTGTAATTTTATGTTATATATTTGTTTATAGTGCCTGAAATAGTATATTTATTATGTATTTTTTACATTATATCCATTAATTAGATCCACATAATGCTAGTGTGTACTTTTATTTATCACATCTTGAAAAAAATTAATGAATTTTGGTCTGAGACAAGGGATGATGATTGTATAGCCAATAGCCTTATTTTTACTTATTTAGAAAATATATTACAAAGTTACTTGATTTTGTATCCTATTTGTTGAATAAATAACTCATATCATTTTCCATCTTGGGGTTCTCACTCCTTACTAATACCTTCACCATTCTTTGGTGATTATTGCTGGGTGAATTTTCATAGCAAATAGATTGAATTTTTATGTTTTTCAAGTGATTTTATAACTTATTTGAAGGAAATTAATTTTGAAAATATAACAGATTGTACAGAATGCAAATGGAAGTATGAGAGGAGCTATTTAAAAAATAGTTTCAAATTAGTGCTTTTTCATTTGTAGGCATACATATTGTGAAAGTTTGAGAAAGAAAAATTACTGGAAAGCTCATACACAAATATTTAAACACTGTAAACAGCATTATTCAAATTTCTTAATATATTTTTAAATATTCAATGCCACATGTTGTATATTAATTAATTTAATGAAAATTTTGTTAACTCATAACTAAAAAGCCCTAGTGCATATCATTTAATTTGTATCAAAATTATAAAATAAGACCTTGAAAAAAGTTCTTAATGATAACAAGATTTATTATTTTTATCTATTTATTTTAAATTCAGCAAACATTCAGGAGGGGGGAAAAAAGGAGGAATAAAATAAGGCTATTTGGTCAAGGTGAAAAATAAAGGTATTTCTGTAGTGCAACAAACCTTTAAAGTAATGTTGTAACTATGGATTAGATTTTATGTTTGGATACTAAAAGTTTACTGAAATAATTTCTGAAACATCAATTTTTAATTGTATTTTTTGCTTAAATAAAATATAATTAATTTTTTTTGTATTATTGAATCTTTTGTATTTTAAAAATGAATTTTAAAAATATAAATTATGAATACTATTAAAGAAATTTTAGATTCTTAATCCTTTTACGAATATATTTAGATGCTTGAAACCCAAAGGCTTGACCCTAACATCAGGAGGCATTCAATGGTGAGAAACAAGTTTTAAATATTCTTTTGAAAATTAAGTTATTTAAGTTTGTTCAATAATTATTATAAATGTTCTTCATTTATAAGGTATTACTTTATTTTTTGCTGCCTGCATATACTTGTAATTTATTGTTTCTTACAGCCCACTGCTAGTTTAAGTCGTCAGAGTAGCCAAAATCAATCTTCATCTGAGGGATTACCCCCAGGGTGGTCAATGCAAGTTGCACCCAATGGTAGAGTTTTTTATATTGACCATAATTCCAAAACTACAACATGGGTAAATATATAATTTTGCATAATAAAATTATTCAGTTAAAATGTGGCTTGGTATTATCAAATTAATAACAAAATGCAGATTTTTAAATGTTCTTTTTTTTTTGCAGTCTCCTTGATTAATATCCCTTCCTTTTATTGTACCTTTTAATTCTTCTTAAAAAAGAGGAATTAAAAAATTGTTACCTATTGAACATGCATATTTTTTTATTGATTTTAAAATATTCCTTGAATATTTTTAACTACTCAATTTAAAAGTTAGCATTTTATGTGATATTTCTTCAAGTATAAGTTTTAATTTTTTTAAATACTTAATGTGCAATCATACAAACATGATTTTTTTTCAAAACTTATTTTATTTGATAAATTTTATTTCTTGTTTAGGTTGATCCTAGAACAGGCAAGCCTAGCATTCTGCCTAATCAAAGCAATGTGCCAAACAGGCCTCGCTTTAGCAGCGTGGATGATCTTGGTCCCTTACCTGTAAGTATATTTTAGATCAGTACTTAATTGGCAATTTTTGTTGTATTTTGTATTTCTATTTTTTTTTTTTAACTTTGTAGTTGCTTGATTGCACATTTACTATCTTACTGATATTTTTTTATTATCTGTGTATTTCATTTCAATGCTTTAATGTGGATTTTTTTTCATAACTAATATATCATATATGTACTTTATATACTTTTTTTTACAAGTTCTTAAATTTACTTAGTTTGATTTGAGATCTGTTAATTCTTTTATTTTCAGGAAGGTTGGGAAGAGAGGTTCCATACAGATGGGAGAATATTCTTTATTGATCACAGTAAGTAATAATCTTTATTGATGAATATTTTTTTATCACATTTGTTTGTCAAAAAGAGAGACCCTTAAAACTAATTTCCTTTCAGATTCTCGAATTACTCAGTGGGAAGATCCTCGATTAAACAATCCAAACATTGCAGGGCCAGTAAGAACAATCTATTTTATTATGCGGCGGATTTTTTTAAAACTATCATATATATATATATATATATATATATATAAGCATTTAATATTAATCTTGTTGTTTGAATACAGTTTTCAAAAGCAATTATTTTTCAGGCTGTTCCATACTCTAGAGATTATAAAAGAAAGTATGAATATCTAAAAGCCAAGTTGCCAAAACCAGTAGGTCCACATTTTTATGTGTTTATATTATTTTGATGTATTTAGCATCTAAGAATTGAGATTTTTTTAATGAAAGAAAAGAGAAAAAAAATGATAAAAATTCAATAATTGAATTCATATATTTTAATATTTTTGTATCACACCAAAATAGTTAAGAAAATGTTAGTACTGTCTTTGTCTAAGATATATTAATCATAAAAAGAATAAATAATATCACAAGTATATAGTTTTAGAATGAGATTTTATAAATAAAGTGTATCCATTAATTTGATTTTTTTTGTTGATGTTGTTTCAAAAGTTGAAATTTTATGAAATTTATACTTTTAAATTTCTTTTTGTTGGTTAATATCATTCTTTTGCATTTTATTGACTAATTTCATCATTTGATAACTGATTCTTCAAGTCAGATGTAATTATCTAAGTTTTTTACAACAAGCTATAATTTTTATGACTGATCACTTCCAATAGAGTTTAAATTATCCTTATTCATCTTAAACCATCATTTTTGCTAATTTTCTTGCTAATGTTTATGTGACATCTTTATTGAAGGCTCATATGAGAAAGCAGACTCTTTTTTTTTAACTATTATTATTCTAGATAAATTTACTCATACATAAATAGAATAACTCATGTGTAATATTAAAGTATGATAATAATTAAAATATCATTCAATTTATGGAGAAACATATAAAAAAAATTCATTGCTGGTTCACTTTTTTTCCCTATTGAGTTTCTATCTTATCTTCCTCCTTTCAATACCATATGATTTTGCTGTCTTGTTGATTCTTTGGTCTTCAAGAGTGAAAACAGATAAGCAAGGCTGTTTCACATATAGCCTTGGGGAATTACTGTTGAAATTACATCTATTGTGTTTTTCAAAATTGTTTTGTATTCATGAGTTAATTCCTCCATCAATATTCTTTTGAGGCTGATGTATTGAATATTGTGATAAATTCAACATTGATATGGGCATAATTTTCATATCAATGTGCTGATAAATTTAATACTAGTTCATGTTCATAATTTTTGAGACAACAATAAGAGCAATTTTATTTCACTTAGAAAAGCATTTATGGGGGGGAAAAATCTGTAGTCTGCATTTTTTTAAAAAGTGGCACTGTAATCTTTCCTACATTTTCTTGATTCTTACACTACCTTTTTCACACTTCTTTTAGAGTTTAGGCAAACACTTCTTTTAGAGTTTCATTCTGATTGATATTATCTGCATTCCTCTTCAACACTTGCATTCACTTAATTTTTACTAATTTTCCCATATAAACATAGTGCATCAATGATATCTTGTTTAATGCTCAAATAAACAGGTTCTTTTCTTGACTATTATATTTCAGATAAATTTATATTTATATATATACACACATGAATTAATTAATTGACATAAAAATTGGCTTTCAAGTTCATTCAGTTAATACCAGAACAAGCAAACCTCCAAACTCTGATTTCTGATCCACATTTTTTTTTTTTGTTGGTTCCTCTTGTTTCTTGCCTTCATGTACCAGTTCTTTAGTTTTCTTCATTTGAATTTATGAAAAATGTCTTATAAATGTACACATTATTATTTATGCAGTATATAATTCAATAATCTTTTTTTTGGGGGGGGGAGAACTAAGGGTGCAATCGAATATATATATATATTTTCCCCTTAATAGGCTAATGTCTCTGGAAAGTTTGAATTGAAAGTGAGTCGTGCAAATATCCTTGAAGATTGTTATCGAATTATCAGTGCTGTGACGCGAGTGGATATTCTGCGTACAAAGCTGTGGGTTGAGTTTGATGGAGAAGAAGTTCTAGATTATGGTGGTGCTTCTAGAGAACTGTTTTTCCTTTTATCTAAAGAGATGTTCAATCCTTACTATGGCTTATTTGAATATTCTGCTGTGTGAGTATTTAATGTTTTTAAAGCATATGTATTGTAGTTCCTTCTTCCATATCTATGAAATAAATATTTCCAAAGAATCAGAAAGAATATAACTTTTTCAATTATATTAATATAGATTTAAAGGATTTCTTTTTGATAGATTAAAATAAATAATTTGTTTTGTTGATGTTGAATAAAATGATAATAAATTCTATCAAGATTTCCCCAATATTATTGCTTTATTTTATGGTAAAATTGCATGGATCGAATTGCCCCTTTTTAATATTGTAATCAATGATTCAGGCAGATAAGCTTGAATCTCCTTCTCAAAACTTACATGCATTTCAAAAATATCAGAGTCCCTATCCATATATCCTTTTAACATTTTTAATAAAGAGCCTAAATTTGCCAAGTTAAGTTGCTAGTGATAACTTGGATCTTAAATTGTAACAGATTGCTTCCAATTATTAACACTGAATAAAATATGTTGAAGTAAATATGATATTCACTTCTCAGGTTTGCCAAAAAGTGTTAAACAAATCTTGTATTTCTCTCAAAACTTATAAATGGCATTTTAGGCTGTTTTAACTTTATACAGTTATTTAATTTATAATTTTATTCATATTTTATCACCTTTAATCCTTTAATATGTGATACCATATTTTCAAGTTTAAAGAGCAATTCTTTTGTGATTTTGTTTAGCATTCATAGAACCTCACTTTTTCTCAAATTTTCCTTTGTACCTTTTTATATAAAAACATATAAAAGTATTTATAACATTTCCTGTATTAAAAGTTTTGATAAAGAAATTCAAATTATATTTTTTAATCATGGAGGCATTTATAAAATTTAATCTTTCAGGAGGGAAAAATATCATTGATTTTATAGCATAGCAAGAAACAAATTAGAATATTATTTACTGAAAAATTATAACTTTGATACCCACAAAGTTTTAAAGATAAATTTTCTGTTTATGAAATGAAAAGAAAAACTAAGAATCCAGATTTAATCAAAGACTTTTTTTCCCCTTTTTACTGTAGGAAGTTTTTTAATTGGGATTAAAAAAAACATTTCAACTGTGTGTAATTGTTTGTTTACATAAAAGTATCTGTTGCATTTGATAATAATGTAAAATCAATTTTAAGTTTTTATGATAATATTGGGTAGAAAGTTTTCAACTTCTTTATAGTAACTTATTTGTATCTCAAAACAAAAATCAAGTAATACTTAGACATTTTATATTCTATAAAATATTTTAAACCAAAATATATTTTAACTTTTTATAGCTAGTTATATTTTGGCTAAGTTTGATTAAAAAAATTACTGAATAGATATGATTCAAAATTATTTTGTGTTTCTAGAATGATTATTTAGACTATAGAAACAACATATAATCCTTTTTAAAGACCTATTCTTTGAATTTTTAAAACAAATTCAATAATTTATAGAAATTATGTTATTTTATTTCAGAGATAATTATACTCTTCAGATCAATCCCAATTCAGGTGTCTGCAATGAAGACCATTTATCGTATTTTAAGTTCATTGGTAGAGTAGCAGGCATGGCTGTTTACCATGGAAAACTTTTGGACTGTAAGTGTTTGTCTCTCAGTATTATAAACCTTGATAATGGTCCTTTATTTAACACATTATGTCCAATGTTTTATTAATAGGACAGCGATAATTCACCCATGATATTAAACTGAATATGTTAAATTTGCCTTTACATATCAGTATCAAAATGATCTTGAAAATTTTTCAACTGACATATACATACAAAGTAAACTATTAATAAGGTATTTAAATCAAAATGATTCAATTTTAATTTTTTTTTGTGTGTGTGTGTTTTAAAATTAAATTTAAGTAAGGCAAAGAATTCTAAAGTAATCTTTAATTAGTTTTGTTATTTCTGTTTTACTATACATTAAATAAATTCTTTAAAGAACTTTTTAAAGATATATATTTAAGGATTTCTCCATTACTCAATTCTTCTATAAATAAATGAGTGTCAATTTGGCATTTAGGTTGATAAGTTTTGGCACTTTATATAATTGTATAATGTCTACTAAACATTTATTCTTTAAATGAAGTTGGATATATTAGATTAAAGTAATAAAAGTTTAATTAATGTGACATTTTTAGAATAAATAAATGAAAGTAAAAGGAACCGAATTTATGGTTGAAAATAATTAACATTTTATACTGATATTTTTAAAAACAGCTTCAATAAACAAAATAATAACTCTTTAGAGCATTGAAGTGCACTTAATTTGAGTATAATTAATTCATAACATATATATTATGTTATGAATTCTTCAAAACCCAAAAATTTCCAGTGACCGTTCAGAAGAATTTCAAAATTAAAGCAAAGCACTATTAGTTAGCTAGTTAGTTTTAGCTTTATTATTAAATTAGGTTCAAATTTAACAGCTATTACAGAATAGGAATAAAAATGATTTCTATAAATGTTTGATGTTTTAATTTTTATTTAAAAATAATTTAATATAAAATAGTTTGACTTATTTAATAGTCATCTTTGACTACTAATAGTTTGTGTCAAATTGTCTGACATTTATTTTTGAAATTGAAATTTAGGCTTAGTACCTAAATACTAATTGAAGAAACATTGAAAACTATTGGTAATAATAATAAGTGTTAAACCCTTGAGTAAATTGTCTAAATTAGAATACTACCCAAACATTATAATAGCATTTATTAAAGAGTCTTCTTCACACTTGATAATTTTTTGAAATGTGGAATCCATATTTTATTAGATGTCACATTTGATAAAATAGCCTGTATATTGCATATAAGTATGTCCATTATGTATATAAAATGCAGTGTGAATTATTAAAACAAAAAGTATTGTAAAATGTAATTGATGAATTTTACATTTATTAATGTTTTGTAATTTATTGTGAATTGATAGGTAGTCATTATTGTACAAAATTGAGGATGAACTCAAGGAAGACAGAAATGTATCTATATTTAGTATCTAAAATTCTTATGAATGATTATATATCTTTATAACAGAATTACACTTTAATGACCTGGTTATTTATATTAAATAAAGAAATCTCTTTATAGATAACTATGGTAAAAGTTTTTTTTTTTTACTTATGTAGATATATGTTTAGTTTATTATTATCATTATTTATTTATTTTGTTATTTTGGAATTAAGATTCCATGAAAATAGTTTAGAATTTAAAAAAAATGAAAGGACTGTTTAAGAAAATCATTATGCATTTCTGAAAATAATTACATTTCTAAGTAAACTATTTTTTAAAAAAAATTGTTAAAAATTACTATATTGAAATTATAGAATTAATTTATATAAAAGTTTACAAATACAGAAAAAAATTTAATTATTTTAAATTAACTTATGACAAACATGCATTTTATCTCTAAAATGTGATAACATTATTTTGTGGTTAAATCTTTTATTCTCTGTATCATTTAAAATATTGATACTGAAGATGCTTTTTATTTTTAGCCTTTTTTATTCGTCCTTTTTACAAAATGATGCTCGGAAAACCTATTAGCCTTAAAGACATGGAATCAGTGGTAAGTATGGAAATTATAACATTTTAACTATATTTTTAAGAATACTATTTTCTATATTATTAATATAGAATATAGACATGTAATTTTATAATTTAAACCATTTCCAAATTTTTATTCTACCAAACTTTTTTTTAAAATCTAAAATCCTAATCTGTTATGTTGTTTTCCAATCTTCCAGCTCTTGGCCATGTTTTTGATATTTTATATTACAAATGCTACATTGTCAGTAACTTGATTTTAATTTTCATATTATGTTATATAAAATATAACATTTATATGACCAAGTTATAGTATGCACTTATTTATGTCATATGCAATGGTGTAAAACAACAAAGCAAAATTTGTTAAATCTGCTGCTCTGTACAACATTGAACACCATTTCTGCTCTATAATTTATATATATTTACAGATTTGTAGTGCATCCTTATGTGCAAAAATAAATTTATAATTTTCAGTGCTATGATATTAAATACATTTGATTTTGTGAAGGAGAAAAAAAAAACCCAATCAAACTTAATCTATTTTTGTTCATCATTTCAAGCATTTTTATTTTCTTGTTATGATTGAATTATCTTACCCTCAGAAACAGTAACTTTTTTGTCTCTTTTTCCTAGCCTTTCTTACATTTTTTTAGGAGAATTAAGTAAATTATTTTATTTGCTATAATTTTTTAAGATAAGTGTGTGTCTATATATATATATACTTCTCAAGCTTTATTAATGGGAAGTTAATTCTTCTTCTTTTCCCCATTCAGTGGGCTATATAAAGTCACACCCCCTTTTGTGGAATTTTTAAGTATTTCTTTTTTTATATCTTAGGATTCAGAGTATTATAATTCACTGCTATGGATTATGGAAAATGATCCTGCTGACTTGGACTTAAGGTTTTCCATAGATGAAGATTTGTTTGGTCAGATGCAGCAACGAGATCTCAAACCAAATGGGAGTGAAATACCTGTTACACAAGAAAACAAAATGGAGTACATTAAGTAAGAATTATGCTTTTACCTTAAAATTGATACAACGAAATAGCTATGCTTAAATATTTAAGAATAGCTCCTATAAGGATTTAATAAACATTTTTAAACATTTCTAATGTAAGATGATTTCTTAATAAGTTGATTTTGCATTATAGTTGCTCGAACATTTGTGCATTATTTAAACACTATTCTTTGTTATTAATTCAAAATATTAAGAAAACATGGTTTTTAAACAATTTGTTCTAATTTTTATTTATACATTTTATTGCATAAAATATAATTAAATTGCTTTAAATTTTGCCATTGCCCATTTAGAATGGAAGTTGGATTTAAAATTTTAGCCAGTTTTTAAACTTTCTGTATTAATCAATGTAAGCAAAAGTTTTCATTTAGTTACAAAAATTAAACAACATTTTGTGTAACATTATGCATTATTATTAGCACATACTATAATCATTCCCTTGTAATCTTTTTTAATAAATAAATTGGTGATTCTGTTCCAGTTTAGTCATTCAGTGGAGATTTGTATCGAGAGTTGAACCCCAAATGAATGCTTTCCTTGAAGGATTTGGTGAAGTAGTTCCTATGCACTTGATAAAGCTTTTTGATGAAAATGAATTAGAACTCTTGATGTGTGGCATTGGCAAAATAGATGTAAAAGACTGGAAACAAAACACTGTTTACAAAGGAAGCTATCATGCAAATCACATTGTTATTCAGTGGTTCTGGAGAGTAAGTATTTTCATAATTTTTTAGTATGTAAAAATAAATTCTGTGCATTAGGCGAGAGCTAGATACTCAATGTTGAGTAAAAGTAATGTGAATTTATGTATCTTTATTATTGTATAGTCAAAATTCAGATTAAAATTTGATTATAAACTAATTGAACCCTTTAAAAAAAGTATAAATATTTACCCAATAAATCAGTCAACTAGATGACATCATTATTTTCTGTATTTCTTTTTTGGATACCCACTCATTAGTTATGAGTAACAATCTTTTTCACTCCTTGTTATTTAATGAAAAAAAAATCATTTTTGTTGTAATTTATTTCCTTGGTTTTTGCATTTAATTGTTAATTTCATACTTTTCAGGAATGATTTTAAAATATTGATTTTCAATTATTCTTCATGGTTTTGCATTTCTTGTAACTATTTTTTCCCTTAAATTCCTGAGTAAAAAAATCTACTTACATTTATAGAAACTTTGTTATGAATATGTCACATTTAATATACTAAGTTGAAGTCTAAGGGTACATTTATATATCATTTTAAAGTATTTTTCCAATATTTTAAGATTTTTTCATGTTGATGGTAAATAGTCTTTCTATAAAAGTCAAAATAATATGAGTATATGTATTATTTGGAAAATTATATTAACCCTTTGCACTCGAGCGGCGCCGATTCGAAGTGGCAACTCGAGCGGCGCTGCTGCGGCGCCCGAGTGTTTTAAAACTTTAAATCGAACTACGTTGCTACGAAGCTATGGCGTTTTGTAACTGGATCTCCTTATTTACAATATGCGATAAGATAGTTTTCGTGGACTAGGCTCTGTTTACATTGTAGCCAAATCTCAATTTAGTTAGTCTCAGCGTAGCATTCGCTTGAAACAGTCTTGGCAGTAAATATAGTATCTAAAAAGTATTTGAACCCTAAAAATATGGATTGCTTGTAATATGTTCGCCGAATTTGGCCAAAATCGTTTCGAGTTGCTGGTTCGCGCAAGCGAAAAAGGCCTCGAGTGCAAAGGGTTAATTACATATGAAATAAAGTTTGAAATGATAAAAGTTATAAAGAATTGTTACAAGAACATTATTAAAATAAATATCAGAGAATATATCAAAAAATTGCAATTGCCTTTGATGTCTATATATAAAATTCAAATACTCTTCAAAGCTGAATAAACTTTATAAACTTAGGTGATTGTGCAGTATATTGTCTTTGAAAATAGAAAATAAAATTTCACAAGAAAATAAAGTTGATCCAATGGAAGAAAATAAAAAATTAAAATCCTTTTTCATGTTTAATTTAAGTGTTCATATAAAAACCATTTCAGTTATAGCCACAAATATTTTCTTGTTATAGCCATAAATATTTTCATATAATCTTCAATTCAAATAAATTATTTAAAATTAAAAATGGCCTTTTATAATTTCATTGATTTATCATTTAGATTTTATGAAATTAAATTTCATTAAAAATTCATCAATGGTTGTAAAATAATTTCCTTATATAAAACTGAAAACTTAATTTTATGGCTTGTATAACACTAGTGTTTAAAAAATCTAAGTAATTTTAATGCTACATTATATGAGTTATGATGTACACACATCATAATGTTTCATAATTTGAAGAAAGATAAGTCATGTGTATAAAATTTTCTTCAGGGTCATTGAAAATTTTTTAGTAATATTTCATTTTTTTTAATAATTTTCTTGTATTCCATTGATAAATAAACTAAATACTTTTAAGTATTTAACCATTTGTAAATTAAATGATTTTTTAAAAATTATGCAAATTCATTTAAATTATGTGCTGTTAAAAACAATTTATCCTTCTGTTTCAAATAATAAAATATATTTATTCCCTAAACACATCAAAAAATTATGCATTTGCTTTGCTTTAGAAATATTTTAATATTCTATTCGTATTATTTTGCAATTCATGATGAAAGATGCACTTTTTTTCAGATGGTCATGTCCTTTTCCAACGAGATGAGGGCAAGGTTGCTGCAGTTTGTCACTGGTACTTCTCGTGTCCCTATGAATGGTTTTAAAGAACTTTATGGCAGCAACGGTCCTCAGCTTTTCACTATTGAAAAATGGGGAACAACAGATAATCTGCCTAGATCACACACATGGTGAGTGCAACTTTTATTGCCTCTTTCTGTTCTAATTGATCTAAGGCAAAGGTTTGGTATCTGTGATTAGCTTACCTTCCTTGGTTATTCAAAAGACCATTCGGAGGTGCACGAAAATAAAGTTGGCAATGGCAGAAAACACAACAAATAAGCAATACATGGAAAAAATTATAAATTTTTTTTCCTTGTAGTGGGTGAAAAATTATAATTTTAAGCCACATGGATAAGAATAAGAAACTTAGTGTTGGAGCATGAAAATAATTCATCAATGAATTAATTATGGAAAAAATGTAACTTATTCATGTAAATAAAATTTAAAAATAAATTTAATTAAAACCATCTTTGTTTGAACCTAATGTAGTTCAATTCTGGTGTGTGGAACAAATTTATTGATTGCATTCATTCAAATCTTTTTTATATTTAAATAGTTGATTTTAAAAGAGTTATCAATTGTCATCAAATTAATACAGCCTTTGGATTTACCATGAACAATATTAATATAATTGATTTGAACAAACTAATGGCTAGAAGTAAGCAAGGCTATGATTCTAAGGCTTACTTAAAAATAAAAGGACTAATTAAAAAAGTTTTAAGAAAATAAAATTTGCAAACCTCTGAAATCATCAAAATGCCTGTAAAATTGGAAATTCAAATTGATCACTGATCCTATAAAAGATTCTAATGATATTATTGGAGTATTAATCCTCAACTATCTACAGATTAAGCAGTGTTGAATATATTTAGTATTTTGCTATGTTTACTAAAGGCCCAAGCATCTAATTACTCGTCAAATGACTGTTCCTAATTGCTACGTGTAATAGTGAAATGCAAATATAAAATGAGTTATCAGAACTATCTGTTTTTATCTATTGCAAATCAAAATATGATTGTATGGTTATTAAAAAAGTTCTAATATAATATAAAATTTCATTTAATATATAGAAATTATTTGAGACATGTCAAATTCAGTTTAGGCTTTGCACCGTAAATGATGCGGAAGTTAAATGACTTTGTATGCTTTCTATCTATCAATGAAAAATGTGTTCAGTCTGAGTTGTTGTTTCAGCTTCAACCGTCTGGACCTTCCTCCCTACGACAGCTACCAAGAGCTGCGAGACCGCCTCATCAAGGCCATTGAAGGTTCAGAGACCTTTGGTGGTGTTGACTAATCTGTGAACATTTTGATAGGTGCAAACATATAAATTCCAAATGTGTGCCTGCCCGAGCTCAACACTGATGTATAATTGGATTCCACACTATTTTATTTAAAAATGTGTATATATTATGTAACAATTTAAGAAATAGCTTAGGATATTTTCCAATATATGAATGTCTTTTTTTCTTAATATTTTGCTATACAAACTCGTGCATTCATCAATGTTCGAGCTATATGCAATGATGTGTAATTAATTGTTTGTACAAATTCCTTTCCCACTGTTGGATGTTAGTGTGCAGCTTCTGTGTCATACCTATTCTTGTTATCCTCGCTCAAATGTTTATGAATGAATTAATTTTTCAATTGGTTGATGTGTGGTCTATAGTTTGCTTCTTTGTGTGTGTTATGATTTCAGAGCTCTATATTCTTTGTTGGTGCAGTGTAGTGGTGTTTTTATTATACAAATGATTTTTTTCTGTTGATAAAATGGTATGCACTTCTGCAAAAGTCATTGTGTCTGTTTGGATGTGTAAATTTTATTTCCCTCATATTCGTGAATTGGGCCCAATTAGATTTATATAAAATTTTGCAGAAATGTTAGATCAGGAGAAAAACTTTTTACTAGATGATTTAATCACATTTTACTTTAGTAAAAGCAGTCAAAAGGAATTTGAAATTCCATCAATGATAGATATATTCAAATGTAAAAAACAAAAAAAGAAAAAAAATTCTGCAGTTAGCTGAGTTAGCGAATTTTTTCATCTCTTCAAAGCCTAGTGTTCTGCTATTACACACTTTTGAAGGGTTTTTCTATTGCTTTTATATATAAAAATAAAAAATCTGAAATATTTTTAGCAAGTGGTTTGTTAGTTATATAACTACTTTGAAATCATGGGAATAAATATTTCCCATCATTAAAGCCTTATAGTTACAGACTGTATTCATACTTTTAACCTTGAAAAAGCCTCTAGAATATGAATTTGATTTAAAATAATCAAACGAAAACAACTTCCGATGAAAGAAATAGAATGTGAAAGTTATTAGGTAGCTTGATAATTAGCCAGATATAGACTAGAAATTAAAAAAAAAAAATAGAAATTGATTGGTTTGCCTGCTTTAATCAATTTTGAATATGATTTTTAGTTTTTAATTCTTTATCAAATGAAATTTACCAGTTATTATGAAATTCTTTTTTTAATTGTTTTATTTTTATCTATTTTTTTTTCTCTGGGATGAAAATGATTTTTCAAAATTATTTTGTTGCATGGGAATTTAAAATTATTTATCCTTCATGTTATGTTTTACAGGTTATTATATTGTGTGTTAAGGTTTTTGAACAAATATTCAGAACTCTGTATTGTCTTTTCTTTATAGTTAATTCAATATATAGTTTATATGTTCATTGTGTTATGTGCCATAAGGTGGGTAGTTTTATATTATTGTTAAAATATGAATAATTTTATCTTGAAATTTATAAATGTATTATTCATTATCTGCAACTTGTCTTGTAATGTTTAAGAATTTATTTTTTTATTTTACATGAATACTTTTTAGATGAATGTTTTAAAAAAATGTATTATCTTAATTGACTTTAATTTATATGAAATACAAAGGAACTTTAATAGGATAACAGGATAGACATTTTTTTATGAAGGATATAGTCACAAAGTTTCTTTTAAAAATTGTTTGTTGTTCTTGATTTAAAGAACTTTGAAAAGTAATATCCATATATTTTGTTTTGAAAGCGGTCACACTGTTTGGAGTAATTGAAACTAGATTGGTTGTGCTTTAGAGAGAGTATTAATCTTTTTTTAAAAATCTCAGTGTAATGTTCTATAGCATATTTAATTTACAAAATAATTATTATTTTGTAAATTTCTCTGAAAACTGGCAAGCAACTTAACTTTTGTTTATGATGTAAATCAATGTAAATTTTAAACTAAATTTTGCAGAATATTTGAAGATAGGAATTGTTTTTATTCGTTTATTTAAGATTAACACTTCAACTGCTACAAGTTCATTTCAGGCTAGTCATTAATTAACTACGCAGTGCAATATTATTAATGCATTTTAAGCTATGCAAGATTTTGTCAGCCAAGAAGTGTGTGAAATTTTCAAGCCTGTTCAGAGGGTTTTAAATCTGAAAGAATGCTTTATAAAAGATAAAATACTCCTGAGTTTTTTGGCTGTGATTTGTATGTTCTTTTCCTATGATAAACAGTTATGTGAGTGAAAGGTGCCAAGAAGTCAGTTTGTAGAATATCATCTAGATTTTTGTTTTAAAATGTTTTTATCATTATTATTAAGAAATAGCATTTTGAATAAAGACAGCATTGGGGAGTCGTATTGAAGTTGGATCTAATAATATGAAGCATAAACTAAATATTGTCCAAGATTAATGATTATATGAATAATGTTATTAAAAATCATTGAAGAATTTGTTCCCAAACATATTTATTTTCATGAATATAATTATAAAATGCATATTATGCAGCAGAACAAAAAGTAAAAAAGGCACTAAAGTCTCGTTGAAGCTATTGATAGATATTGGAAGAAGGCTGTGTCATTTCATAAAAAAATCATCACAACTTGATGTATCAAAGTATAGTTATCCTTATTGTTGTTGTTTTGAAATGTATCATTGTGTGAGAGCAAGATAGGTATATAACATTCCCATAAAAGATGTCGATGAGTAATATTGTAGAAGAACTTTACACTGAGATCAAAATACGACCTGTAAATGATTTATTTTTTGATGTGAATGAGAAGTCATTTGCTTCTGAAGCTCCTGGAATGTGTTAGTAGAATGCTTTTTCTGTGTTTTCCAAACCATTGCTGTACATGATTTATGCTTTCCAACTATTCTTTTCTGCTCTGTACTCCCCTTCAATGCTAGAGCTGTATGAAAGGTAATGTGCCTTATCAATAAAAGATGTGTTGTTAATCACAGCATTGTGTTATTCAATATGTTTACTTTGAGGTGCATTAATTGAAATAAATTATTGGTGATATATATATTGAAGAAGTGGACTGTTTAATTATGATCTTTTGTATTCATTTTACCATGTGCAGTATGTACATTCTTAAAATAGCCTGGAAACTGGTGTTATTTTTATTATTGAATTTAGGAACACCTGTCTGTTAAATTCTTTTTTTTTCTCATTTAATTAAAACAGAACAAGTTGTCTCATTCGAAGCAATTTAAAGAAATTCTCTTCAACATGTTCCCTGAAAGAAAAAAATTTATAATGAATAGAATAGGTATTTTTATTTTATTATATTTTAACAGGGTACCTCTAGAAGACATAAAAAATATTCATTTAGTAAATATTGATGCTTTGCAACACCAGATAAGACAAGTTTTTAAATATTTATCCACTTTTATATATTTTTACAATACAAAATTTAAGGATCTGCATACCTTATGCATTTTGATATCAGGCCAGTGCTCTTCCTCCCTTATTTAGGTACATAAGAGGCATAGAAATTATACTTCAAAATGCTTTATTTGCACATTGTACACTATTTTCCCCCTGGATGTCATTTTTCTGTTTCTTTGAACCATGTAGTCTTCTATGGACATATATTTTTTTAATAAGTTTTACACATGCTAGTCCATTATTTGGTCCCAAGGAACATTGTGCTTTAACGCAGGCTAAAAAATAAAATAATTCTTTTTCAACTGAATATTTTATGAAAAATGAATACTTTATGCAGTTTCATTATTTAATTTATTCAATTAGAGAGAAAAAACAAAGCAAATATGAAATTATAAAAGAACAATTTATTACTCTCAATCAACTAATTATGAGATGAAAGGATGATTTTTGTATTCAGTTTATATTGAAATATATATATTCAGTTTATATTGGTCTAAACTAATTTCTTATGGTTAATATTTGTTACTATACATTATAAACTTTTAGTATAATAAAAAGTTTTTTATAATAATAAAAGAAGCTTTTTACATATAAACTAATACTAAATTAAGATTAATGTAAACTGGCTTGATTGATTCCTGTTTTTGGAAACATAAAATGCATATTGTTTTGTTTTGTTCTGTTTTACGTTTCTGACAAAATGTGTTAACTTTCTTGAATAGATGCCAGGATATGAGAAAGTGAATGTAAAGATACCTTTTTCTTGCCAAATACAAGTTACCATTCTTTGCAGCTCACAAAATTGATCATACTTGTCACTAAAATAATACAAATCTATTGAAGTTGCAATATCATCTTCACTTGAATTCCAATTATCAATTCGAAGTTAAAAGTCTCTGCCTTCTAGAGAAATGTGTGAGGATGTTTTTCGATTCAGATAAGGTTTGATTTATTTAATTCCCTGTAAATGAAGAAAGAAATTATTAATAATTTGATTGATCAGTTTGTTCCCTCATAAAAAGATACCTGTTAAGAGCATGGAATTCTGGGAAAGGCATAAAAAACAGGTACAAAGTGTGTGTGTGCCTTAATTACTATATTACAAAATAAAATCAAATGTAAACTAAAAATCTGAAAAAAGCAAATACACACACACACACACACACATATATATATATATATATATATATATATATATATATAAGTTCATAGGTGAAATTTGTGTGTTTAGTGTTATATATAACATTTAAAATCCATAATGAAAAGTCAGAATTGTATGGGTATTGTGTATAGTACTAAATTTTTGCCACAATAATGTCATTTGTAGCCCCATCATATAAATTGTATGCCACGCTTAACATTTTTAAGATGGGCATTACAAAATTCCTATGCATCTATTATTAGAATTTGAGCTCTAAATTAAAAGATAGTGGCTTCAGAATTCAATTCCTTTGAAGACTTTATAAACATGAACCGGGGTAGTCTGGTTGGTAGGATTCCCATTCCCTTGAACAATTTCAAACACAACAGTCGAAGACTCTTCGTGTGTGAGGTGACTGGTGCATGTTAAATCTGTCGTGGTCACAAAGTCCTCCATGTCGAGAGTAATACCACTGGGGGTACTGGGTCAGAGGGGATTGTTCTCTCGTTTCAGATCTAAACTAAGATCTGTGGATGAATGAATGAAGTCTGTCCCATAAAAAGGGTTTGTGACATTGAGCTAGATGTTAGACCTCTACTCTTGGGTGCTCAGGGCTCCATACCCTCAGAAGCTACTGCACCCCCTCCTTCCGTTGTAAAGCGGAACACGAAAACAACTTTATAAACATATTGGAAAGTAAGTCTCTTCAATATTTAATCAAAGTATGAAGTATTTTAATGTCTTTCCCAGCTCTCATGGATATTGAGAAAATAAATTCTATATTAATTTGCCTCATATTATTACATAAATGATGAGCATCTACATTTAACCACTTAAATTACCATTGCCATCTGGCAAATCATATGCAAAATAAATTACTCTAATGCAGTCACTTAATACTCTAAAAGATGCACTTCTGACGATCCCTGTCAATTTAATTTTGAAATCTCTTATGTATTTGCATGGAGAAAAAGCACAGGATATGAAAATACCGTACACCATTGTAAGGTGCAGTTAATGTCTTGATTTAAATGATATACGAGTTAATCCCCTTTGCAATCACTGTACAACAAATTGAAGAGGATAGCAGTTTTTATCTACTGTACAAAAAATGCTTTGCCAATCTCCTCCTTTCCGCATGGTTTGGATTTAACATGGATTTATTAGCAAGGGATGAATCTTAAAAATTCTCAACCCTCCATGAGATGAGTTTATACGTGAAAACGGTCAAACAATGGCGGTATAATGTATCAAAGAGTTCTGGCTACCTAAGTAAATTGGCTCGAGGTGTTTGGCGACCGTTGGCACATCGACGGTCTAATACGTAAGTACCCAAATTTTATGTAAATTATAATTTTTGGGATAAAAGTACGTAACAAATTTCATCTATCTAAGATACTATATTTTCCAATTATACTTTTCTCGTACACATGAATAAATAGAGTGCGAAGCAATCGATCTTTTTATGCATTTGGTTCAAGATGTAATGTATGATTTTATAATCATAATTGTTGATCCAAGTTAAATTTAATGATTGTAGTTTTTTTTTTTTCGTTTTTCAGTAATCATTCTCAGATACAGATGGACATTCAGTTTTGTTTAAACGACTTTATCTCCCAAGAAACTTTTTTTATTCCCAACTCAGCAGAGTCGTCGTACTCTCTAGATTGAATGTAGTGAGGTTTGAAATATATACTGCTCAAAACAATGAAATGATAGTGAGGTTGTGTGTATTGATTTTGCACGTGGAGACTTGTTTGAATGATTGATACATTATCGACAGACCTAGTAGGCTATATGCAATAAAAATGAATTTGTTTGGCAGAACATTTGGATACAAAAAAAAAAACATAATTTGTGCTTGTGAGAAAAACAATTATAAATAAAGACGTTTCCTTAAAAGAAAATCCTTTCTAGTAGCGGGTATTCTTTTCCCGGATGACCAGCAACGTTGGCCATCTTTGAGACATATAGTCAATGAGGTTATTAATGAGGGCGTATTCTGTCCCATTTCTCCAGAGGAGCTCCTTCCAGTACTTGGAGAGTTTGTAAGAGTTAAGCAATTCGCTTGCCTAGAATGTTTCAAACATGCTAGATTGGGTTCATAACCGGAGAACACCCTCACCGATCCATTCGTATGTTTCCTTCTTCCAAAAGGGAATCATTCAACAAGTTAGCACGATGTTGCCTGCGATTGTTGTCCGTTAACATGAAGTCATTTCCAACTGCAGCAGTATAAAGGGCTACAGTAAGTCTCAGGATCTCATTCCTATATTGGAGACTGGTCAGAGCTCCATTTCGAATGATATGTAGATCGGTTCATCCATGAATGAAGATGCCAACATAAACCATCACCCCCTCCCCCACATTTAAATATTACACTTCCGTGTACGAACGCAAGATTGTTTCTGGTACCACGTTCCCACTACACGTAAACACGCCTATTATCAAAATGAACAGAAGACCATATCGGCAGAGAAAAAAATAATGAATTAATCATTTCTTTTGCAGTTCACATGCTCCATTGCCCACTCCCTGCAGGTGCGACGGTACCTTACTATTAACATGGCACTTGCCATTGGCCGGCGAGCACGCAAATCTACGGAGTGAAGACGGTTTCGAACAGTTTATGTCGAAACTGTGGTGCCAGTAGCCGAACGAAGGTGTTGTTGAAGAAGAGTGGCATTCATACTTCATGTCTCTGAGCCGTTAGCGTTCAATAAAGGTCTTAGTTGGGCGTTGTTGCAAGTCCTTGCCTTGATTTCGGTCTGCATTTCCGGTCTCCAAAAAAATGTTCGAGATCCTAGAAATTCCACTTTGTGAAACCTCAATGATTTCTGCTTCTTCGGCTTGTGTTTGGCCCCCTCTAACCGGCAAAAAACTCTCAAAATTTCTGATTCAGTTAAACAACTTCATTGATACATCATACACATGGGAAACAGCGCGCTTTTTGAATGTCGATTATTCTTTTCTGCTTTGTCTTACATTAAATTGAAAGGCAAATAAAATTCGCAGCCGCTAAAGCGTCAAACTCAAAATTTGCATTTGTGACTGTTCATCTTATATATATATATATATATATATATATATATATATATATATATAT